>CAVNYN010234330.1:0-14931 GCA_963692815.1 Nyctanthes arbor-tristis
TAAATTGGACAGATTCAAATTGAGGTGGCTACTAGTTTGGGTGTTCTTGGTGACACATCAGCTGCTACATAGGCCATCCTCTCTAGATCATAGAGGACAGTCCCTTTGATAGAAAGATTGCTTGTTTCCCCTTAAAAAAAAAAAGGGAAAGAAACTTCAAGGTTTTTTTTCGAAACTAAGTTGAATAATGTTCGGATTGTCTTTAATTTTTTTTATTTTACTTAAAGAGATAAATTTATTGCTCATTCGAAATATTAGAATCGTATAAAAGAAATGCCTCGAGGAATGGAGGAGCATCCTTCCATAGGACTAAGAAAAAGAACCGATTTTCTATCTAACTCATGAGCTGGTTTGTTGGCTTCCATCTTCAAAAATGAAACTAAATATACTCCGCCATATATATACTATAATATATGCTAGGAAAAAGAATCTCCGGCCATGTCAGGATAATCACAAAAACATAAGATCGAGAATATGCAATTCCTTGGATTATAATCTACTACGTGATATCATTTTATTGGTTGCTTTTGCAAAAAGTAAAAAATTGAGGCTTGACTTTACTTCTTCCGATCTAAAAAAGTGAAATCAATGAAATGATGCCGTGTGACAGATTATAATCTAAGAGAGTTGTCAAACACCCTGTAGGTCTTAACAATTGGTTGTAGGATTTTTTGTATTGGGTATGCAATGATAGTAGTTAGATATTTTTTTTTTTTATTTTTCGATGGTCTTTTACTATGGGGATAATTTAACATTTCGTCCCCAACCTTTGCGTTTAGCATTGCCTCTATTCCCAATTTTTTTTTTTTCAACTTGCTAGGTCTCAACCTTTCATTAATTCACACAAGAGTAAATTTCACAAATGGGCCCCCAACCTTTACACCTTGAATCGCCTAAGTCCTTAATATTTTTTTACGCATTGGGTCCTCAACCTTTCATGAATACGCACAAAATGTCTATGTTTACGAAATACATCCAAAATTCCGTTAAGCGGCTGAGCAAATTACCTATGTACCCTTATCCTTTAATTTTTTTAAAAGAATTTAAAAATTTTAAAAAAAATTTAAAAAAATGAAGGAGAGGGAACCCCCTTCCTCTTCACTGCCATTTTTGGCAATGAAAAAGGCTCCCCCGTTCATTGCCATTTCCGACAGATTCAGCTACCGGAAATGGTAGCAAAACATTCCCGGCAACTGAAAGGGGGGAGTCTCCCCCCTTTCATCTATCGGAAACGACAGTGAAAATGGGGGGAAAAACGCTGCTGGAAATGGCAGTGAATGAGAGGGAGTTGTAACACCCTCGAATATTCTAATATTTATGTATTACTCGAGAAATAGCCTTTTTAAGTATTGTAATACATAAAAATTATTTGATAATAAATAATAAACTAGTTGAGTCAAAACATATTTTCTTGAATAATAACTTAAGGCATATAGAATTCATTTTCCAAGTGCTAGAATATATTTGTAAGGTAATTTTTGAAAGATGTACTTGCTCAAACATGAATAATCTTCGCTTCTTAATATGGGTAGGGAAGATTGATGACTGTCTTTATAAAGTAGTTTACCTTTATAAGGTAGTATTAATCGTATTAAGATAAAGCGTTTGTAACTTTTAGGGTGCCTCTGGTAGTAGACCCTTAACGTCTACAGTCAGGATTCCCGTACACAGTCCTCTGCTCACCTTAGAGTTATCACCATTTTTCGTTACTTGCATTGTCACGCCTACAATACAAAACTATATGAGCTAATGCTCAGTAAGTAACAGTGTGCGTATGTATATGATTATTTATGACAGCACAATGCACACAGGGCCCACATCCCTTCATATGGTATACCACATGAGCTCAATATCAACAAGGCCATAGCGCTCATACCTTGCTAAAGGGGTACACTGCCCCTTAGTGTGTCCATCGTTGCCTTAAACACGGCTCAGGAGACATCAAGGACTTATTCCACAATCAATAAATATATGGCCCGGCCAAATCATAACAAATGTCGGGTCTCAACACCGCTTCTAGTATATATACCAGATCAGTCGGGCATCGAGCCGCCAATACTCACGAGGGGTACGCTGCCCCAAGTGATGTGTATATACCCGAACGGCATATCAAAGTGCGTTATATCCACATTAGGTCACACAATCATCAATGACGACTCATGTCAATTACTTTCATGCCACATGCATGTTCTCTTCTCTATCGTCATTCTCAATGAGTACATATGATGTGCATTATAATATAGTCATTAACATATCTCAGTAGTACTAAATAAATCATACCCAAACGGTTTCACATATACCACAACCAAGATATCAAATACATGGTCATGCAGCATCATATAATTATCACGTATATCAATCATTCCAATCACAGGGCATGATAAGTATTCATATCTCACATTGTCACACATAAGCATATAATACTATTGTTTTGCATTCTAGTTGAACGGTTACTTACCTCCATCCCTAGCTATATGACAATAGTTGGAACTTTCTTCTTTCTCACTTGCATAAATCCTCAACTTTACCTCCCATTTGTCACATTCACATTATAATTTGTAATTTCATGTTATATTATGTTAATCATTGCCACAATATAAGTCTTAGGCAATTTAAGTATCAAAATAACTTAAAAACCTATGTCATTGATCTGGTTGCTAAAGTATAAAGAAATAAGATTCTAGCCATATGTATAAACGTATTTATGGAGATTAATCCATACCATATCAAAGCTCGTCGAATAAGGATTCCAATGCCTTTTACGGATCTCAATTCCGAGCTCCATAAAGAAACTTATGTCTGTTTTCGTCACAGTGCACTTGTAAGCGCGCGGGAATAGCTCGGCCAGCCGGCTTCATACGGCCGGCCAGCTGAGGTAAGAGGCGGCCAGCCACCAGGGCAGCTAGCCCCTTCTTCTCTCTTAGAGGAGGCTGGCCACCCATCCAAAACTATTGTAGGGATGAGAGAGAAGGGAACGGTGTAAGTTTTACAATTTTTTCTCATTCTTTTCTTCTCATGCATGCTGCCTATTTATAGAGAATTTTAGGGACTTGTCATACAATTGTTTAATTGTTATTTAGTCTCTAAAGTTTCTTTTTTATATTCTTAGTCCTTTAATTTATGAAAATCCGAATAACTAGTATTGAGAAATTCGGCAATCCCATACAAAATATTTTAATCTTATAATGACTATTAAACTCCTCAATCGACATAAGAAACGGCTCAAAATAAAATTACAATTCTATGAAGATTTCTATATGTCTCGTAAAATCATAAATCTTATATAAATTAATATTTCAAAATTTGGGATGTTACATGAATCTCCCCCCTATTTCACTGTCGTTTCCGGCAGTGAACTCATTGCCGGAAATGGCAGTGAAGAGGGAGTGGGGACCCCCACCCTTCATTTTTTTAATTTTTTTAAAAATTTTTAAATTCTTTTTTAAAAGAAAAAAATTAAAGAATAAGGGTATAAAGGTAATTTGCTCAGCCACTTAGCGAAATTTTAGATGAATTCTGTTAATAAGGATCTTCTGTGCGTATTTATGAAAGGTTGAAGATCCAGCGTGCTAAAAAAAAGTTAGGGACCCAAGCGATTCAAAGTGCAAAGATTGTGGACCTTTTGTGAAATTTACCCTTCACACAAATAATCCTTTTTGACGGATTCCTTCAATTTATCTGTTAACTACCCAATAAAATTACATTTATATCCCCGACCTCATTAAACTAAAATAAAAAAAGGGTCAATTTCACATACCGGCCCAATTTTTGGGGTTAGTATCGGCTAAGTCCCTAATATTTTTTTAATCATCTGGATCCCAAACATTTCATTAATTCACACATATGGTCTTTTTTGACAATTTCGTCAATTTTTCCGTTAACTCTTCCGTCAAATTACCATTATGTCCCTTATCTTTTTTAAATTAAGAAAACAAAAAGCTTAAAAATATTAAAATGAATAATATAAAAAAATTAAAAAAAGGGAAAAAAAAGGGTGTGAATCCCATCTATTTCCAACAGCAGCACAGAAGAAATGGTTGCGGCAGTAGCATATGGGGGATTCATCATTCTTTTTGTTGCCAATTCGATTGCAAATTGCTACCAGGACAATCGAGCAAACATACAGAGAAAAACACACTTTTCTTTTTCTTTCTTTTCTCCTCCTAACGCGGATTCAATATTTTATTGTTTTATATACCCATAAGCTGCATATAGAAACACACAAAACCAATCTTTAGAATTTTGCAAGAAGCATACGCCGTTTCATTGTTTTGTAGAAATTGTCAATAATTTTTTTTTTGGCTGTAAATGCCATCTACAGCAATTTTTGCGTCATTGCCGCGGCAGAGGTCGCCGTCAGTGGAGACGTTTCTAGCTCCGGTTGATCTTCCAAACGAGGCCCTGTTGGAAACTTTACGTGCGTTTTTTGGAGAACAGATTTCGTCGATCTAGGGTGGAAATATAATGATGGAAACTTTCTTTCGCTTTAAAAAAAGAATTTTCTATATTATTTTTTTATATTTTAGTTTTTTAATTTAAAAATAAAGGACAAAATGTAATTTGACAGAAGAGTTAACGGAAAAATTGACGGAACCGTAAAAAAGGACCATATATGCGAATTAATGAAAGTTTGGAGACCAGCGGGTTGAAAAAGAAAATTGAGGATCTAGCCGATACTAACTCCAAAGGTCAAGGATGATAAATGAAATTAATTCATAAAAAATAAAAATAAAATAAAGGAATATTTAAAAAAAAAAGAAAAAAAAAACCCACCCATCTGTCACCCAACACCAATGCTACCAGAAGTGACTGCATTCTAGAGGGCAATTGACCACCGAAGTGGTGCCATTTTTGGGGGGCCAACCTTTTCCAATAACACCGGGATAGTTGTTCTGCCATTCCAGACAGCCAATCCCTTCAGTTTTCTTAGAAATTAGGTCATAGCGGTTACTTCTCCAACCGTACACCTCGACGCACGGTATTTTGGAGGAATTTACAGTGGCGTACCATATTTGGCGCACCACTATATATCTGCAAAAGGAAATTGCATTTCCGTTTAATTACAAAAATGCCATTTTTCTTTTTTTATTCCATTCCTTTTTTTTTTTTTTTTAACCTCACTTATTTCATTTCACGTGTGGCTTTTGATTTTTATTAATTTTATCCTTTTATACTTTTGTGTTGTTTCCCACCTTTCATTTAGTGTTTTCTCTATATGCTTGCAAGTAATTTCACCCTTCCTTTTTATTTAATTGTTTTGTCTAATTCAATTCTTGTTAATGTACTAATTTGTAAGAAAAAGAAGAAATTAATTTGAGAGACTGTAATATGATGTCCAAATGAATGCATTGCTTCAATGCAAATTGGATAAATGTTTTAGGAATATATATTCCCACAACGAGAATTTATTCTCTCACCAAATTTTGTTATTCACCTAAATATCCCTAAACTAAGTTACAATAATAACCTTTTTCTTTTTCTTTTAATTAATATACTTAATAAACATCTTTTTCCCCCTCTTACCAGAAATCCCATGTCTTTAAACATTCATTACGTCTTCAACGGAAGAGCACAGTTTCGATAGGTGTGAGAGGCTAGGCTAAACATCAAATCATAAGACAGTGTGTATACCAATTCCATTAATGTTAGTTGCCACTTTTTTGACATACAGTGTGTAGTAGCAAATAATTGAATAGGTTATCTAACTCTAACCTACTAACATGGAATCGAAGCCTACGTGGGTCGCAGATTGAGAGAGTTCAAAGCTTACATGGCTAGTCAAAATTGGATTGTCAGATATTGCAAATTACATGCACATTCATCCAATTTCATTCCCCAATTTCTTAACTTCAAAATTCCAAAACTATGGTATAGAGTGACAGATAGATCGAGGGGAAGTGAAAAAAGAACTCCTGCCATTGGTTTCAGACAGAAAACTAACAAAGGCGAAAATCTTCATTCAACCCCGAAATTTCTGTTAAGAGTCAATGCAACCTTCCAGGTAAATAGAGAGAGCGCCTAACAAAGTTTAGCAGTCGAATATCAGTTTTCTAACCTAAAAATTTACTGAAAAGCGGTTTCAGGTGCTTCAAGAATTGAATTTCAATGATGGATTGTGCGGGTTTAGACATTCAAGGAGTTGTTACTGAGGGATAAAGAGATGACAATGGAAAGTTCACAAGAGGAAGAAAGTTGCAGAGGGACTATCCTTCTGTAAGGATTTTTTTTTAAACTTTTTAAAAATGCGGGTTAATATCCTTTCCAAAAAAGAAAAAAGAAAATATGGGTAAATAACATAAATGTAATGTGGTGTGGTGATTAAAAACATAATTTACTTGAGGTTGGAATAAAATGTGGTGGGAGGATAAATTCATGCGGTGGGACTATAATTCCCCTAAATGATTCTTTTTGTGTGTGTGTGTGTGTGTTTGTGTATATGAATATGTATATTGGGTTTGAGAGATTGTTGGGTGTGGAACATGCTATATATGAATTGAAAAATGTAAATGAGTGGCTAAATTTGACCATTCATTTAAAGAACTCCCCCTCTCTTTCTCCATACATTTTCCCCCACACTAATAATACTCTTAAGTTAGTTCAAGTTTATGCTTTTCTTTACATATTTTTTTAAATTAAAAATTAGTCAATAAGTGCCGTTGTGCACTCCAAAAAGGTTTACCTTCAAAAAATCACTTCTAAAGGTATATCAAAGAACGAATTTAAAAGATAAAGATAAAAAATAAAAAATATGACAATTGGTAGGAGTTTTTTTTTTTTTTTTTTGGGAAGGGGTAGTGATGATCTAATGCCAGATCTTTGGAGGTGTTAAGTCGCCATACGTTTTTGTGGCATACCAAATACGTTGCCAGATCTCTGGAGGAGTTATGCCGCTATACATTTATGTGGCATACCAAATACGTGTCATATGGGATGCCACATCACAATACGTGTCATATGGGATGCCACATCACAGGTAGGGATGTTAACGGGACGGGTATTACCCGATACCTGCGGGTACCGTCTGACCACCCCGTTAAGTATTGAGGCCGGTACGGGGTGAAGGATTTCGCCTCGAAATCTTATCACCCGATACTTGATTTTTTCTTTTTTTTTGAAAAAAAAAAATTTAAACCTAAGTAGTGAGTTGATAGGGTTTGATCTCAGATACCCAACATGGAAACAATAAACCTTAACCATCCCGACTAGTACCCTTTTTCTTGAATTTTTAACTAACTTTAATAATTAATTCATTTAAAATTTGAGTTTTCTTAAAATAAAAAAAAAAATTCAAAGACAAACCAAACTATGTCCCTAAATCAACTCTCCTCTTCTCGTCTCTGTCTCTGTCCAACTCAAACTCTTAAATTTAAAGTCTCTACTAGTCCACCCAATCTCAAAATCTCCACCCCATGACGCGCCGTTCTTTTTTTTTTTAAAGGATCTTTTCCTTAACGGGGCGGGTAACGGGTAATTTTTTCGTATTCGTCCCGAACCTCCCCCACCCTGTAGGCGGGTATAGGGCGGAGATTTCCTTAACGGGGCAGGGAAGGCATACCCGCTCTGAACCCGTCCCGTTGCCATCCCTAAATTCATAGGGTATGACGCGATAAGTCAGATGACATGCATCTAGTACGCCACATAAGTGTCTAACAATATAACGCCACCAGATGTCTGACATTAGATCGTTTTTAGAGTGGGGGGCCATTTTTCAAGATGTTTAGGATAGATCTCATTATTTTCCAATTTGGGAATTTTAGGTAGGGCGATGTTATGAGAGAAGGCATGTCGCTATTTTTAGATATTTTGAAAAAAATTTTAAGGCAACAAAAAAAGAATAAAGAACCCACATATGTGCTTAAAAGTTTCAATTTAACAATAAATTGACTCATATGAATTCATATGTTGATTCTTATTTTTTATAATAGGATTATCTGTAGTACGTGAAAATAATCTTGCTCAAGATGTATAAGACCATATCATGTCATACGGCCACGTGACTCTAAGATAATCTAGAAAAATTTCAGCTATTTTCTAAGATTTCTTGAAAGAAATAAATATTCCTTCAAAACTTGAAATAAATTAAAAAAATCTTAACTCTTAGTAAAATTTTTTCGCAATATTAACTCAACTCATAAATTATACGGGTTGATGGCTAATTGGCACTATCTAATTCTAACCTTTTACCTTAGTGTGCAGCTTAACCATAACATTTGAAACTTGGTAATTTTAACCTCAAATCTCACATTTGGCGCAATCTAACATTTTAATGTTAAAAGACTATAGTACCCTTAAATTCTAATGAAACTAAAAAAATTTGTAAATAAGAAATAAATAAAAATATAAAAAAACATATTTTAGTTATATTAGAAAACAGTCAATTAATGAGGATTTATGGATGAAAATTAGGCGAACTGATCCGCTCCACAATCCTTTTAAAGTAGTGTGAGGCGAACTGAATCGATGGGCAAATCCGACAATGCGGAACGAATTTTTGATCAGCATGTCGAGCTTTTTATTATTTTATTATTTTCAAATTTTACTCATTTATTTTACCTTTTTTACTTTTAATTAAACAATCATTGCGACGAGATCAAGACATGCATTTTTTGGTCCATCTTGCTCCGTGGCGTTGCAGATAAGAAAAAAACTTCTGCATTCAAGTGGGTCATCATCGAGTTTAGGGCATATTAGACGTTTTTTTACCAGCATCACATAAGATAAGATTTGATAGTGTTTCGGGTAGGAAAATTAAAATTTAAGATTTGTGAGTGTAACTTATTTATTATTGTTTATTTGTTAGATATACTACTTTTTAAGTTAATGAAACATGAGGGTATTACTATCTTTTTAAGTAAAAAGGGTTAGATTGTACTTAAAAGGTTAGATCTGATGTTGAAATTATCAAGTTTGAAAAGTTTAAGTTGTATTGTAAAATAATAACATGAAATGTTATGACTAGATTGTGCCATTCAGCCTATACTGATTAAGTACTAAATCTTGGCTAATTCTATCCATCCATCCAAAAGACAAAATATAACAAAAAAAAAAAAAAAAAAATCTTTGTTGGGAACAAGGTTGGTCTTTAATTTCCAATCCTAATGCTGTTGCTTCTCAAATTCTCAAATCTAAATATTACCTACGAGGGGACTTTTTTATTGACCAAATTAAGATATAGATCAAGATTTGTCTGGATGAGCACTCACAGTTCTCAAACAGTACTTCAAAGTGGTTGGCGGTGGGGGAGATGGAAATGGGATGCCTATCAATGTTTGGAGTGACGGTAATTATACTACCACCACACATTTATTTCTTACACCACATTTTCCTTGATGACATAATTATCCTTGAACCATATTACAACAACTCTATTATATATATATATATTTTAACATTATATTTTTTTTCTTCCACCACAATCATAATTTAGCTTTTGTTTTTTTATTATAATAATAATCACTTCATTTTTTCCTAGCGTCGATTGGAATTTGTACGCAGGTTCATTGCTTTCTTTTTCTTGTCTTGTGACCAATTTTGATTTCTGCAATTTAGGATAGCAAACACATTTGATGGCAATTATATTATTACTAAATTTCCACCCGTGCGTTGCACGGGTAGAGTTCTAAAGGAATTTCTTATATAAAATATAATATAATTGTGTTTGTAAAGTTTAATGTCATAAAGAAACTAAAAAACATAACTTACATGAAATTAATGTATATCCTACATTTACAAGTAACATGCAATCAATTCTTTATTTTGATGAAATGATTAAAAATTTTTGTTATTAGTCCAATGTCATTTCGTTGAACCAATAATTTTTTTATTAATTATTATTTTTTATTTTCTTTAAAGACAATAAATCCCTATAGTATAATTCTATATTAGTTTCATACATGTGCATTTACGGACATACTATACTTCACATCCGTGCGCTTCATGAATATATTATAATGATAAAGTAAAATACAATAGAGTATGAGAACATAAAATTATGAAATTATACAATCAAACAAAGTAAAATTGAAATTCATTGGGCAATTATGAGATATATCTAAATAAAATGTAATAAGTAGATAGAATCTCAAAATAAAAATATTAAATTAAATGATTAAAAACAAAAGTATAATAAAGAAAAATATAATAACAATAATATTGAAATCTTCCATTCAAAAAAAAATAATATTGAAATCAATATTGATATATTATCTATTTCCATGTAATTCAAACTCATTAGGCAAATGTGAGATATATCTAACCAAAATGTAATATGTAGGTAGAGTCTCAAAATAAAAATATTAAATTAAATGATTAAAAAGAAAAATATAACAATAAGGAAAAGTATAATAATTGAACCAATAATTTTTTTATTAATTCTTATTTGTTATTTTCTTTAAAAACAATAAAATCCGATAACATAATCTATATTAGTTTCATATCCGTGCATTTATGAACTGCTATGCTTCACACCCGTGTGTTTCATAGACATATTATGCTAAGAAAGTAAAATACAATATAATATAAGAACATAAAATCTTGAAATAATACAATCGGATAAAGTAAATTGAAATTCATTAGACAAATATGAAATATATCTAACCAAAATATAATATGTAAATAGAATTTCAAAATAAAAATATTAAATAAATATGTAGATAGAGTCTTAAAATAAAAATATTAAATTAAATGATTTACAGGAAAAATATAATAATAATAAAATAATGATGCTAGCAAATTGATTTTTTTAAATAAGTCAGACAATGAGCGGGAAAATCATTTATAATTGAATCAAACAATTAATTGAGCCAGACAAACTCTGATTATATATATAGATATTATTTTTTAATTTCATTTCAACATTGAAAATTCAACAAGTAGGTTGTACATATTTTATTCCGGTCGCCACGAGTCAAATTGAAGCATTACAATAAATTTAAAGGAAAAAAAATTATATGACAATGAGAAAATGAACATTTCGCAGCATAATCGTCGATGGAGAAGAATTTGAAATTAAACAGGTGTAGCAAAGACTACTAAAAGATGAAGGGTACGTTTGACATTGATTATAAACCAAATGATTTATAACACATTTTGAATTTTAAATTCTTGAGACACTTGTCAAATTCTCTCATTGACACCTCACCCCAAAATCCGATCTATAACAACTTTTCAAAATTTAACCAATCAAATTAAACTACATGTCTTCAAAATTTAATTTCAAAATATATTATAAACCAATCTAATTATAAACGATACCAAACGAACCCGAAATAACTGTAGTACCCACATATATTTCCATTTTTTTCCGACAAGAATTTGAATTGAAGGAATGGTATTGACTTCTCGAAGATAGTGGTGGAAGGAAAACATTTTTTTTTTTCCTTCTTGTTTTGTAATTTTTTATGGCAGATGGGCTATGAATATAAAACTAATGTGGGGTGAAGATTAAAATTATCCTTT
The DNA here is from genome assembly GCA_963692815.1 of Nyctanthes arbor-tristis. Classification (NCBI taxonomy): domain Eukaryota; kingdom Viridiplantae; phylum Streptophyta; class Magnoliopsida; order Lamiales; family Oleaceae; genus Nyctanthes; species Nyctanthes arbor-tristis. Next base: position 11,458 of record CAVNYN010234330.1, read on the forward strand.
ATTTGTGGCGATTTTATAATGTGGTGCGAAAATCAATTTTTATAATGGTATGTAATATAATTACCGAGTGATCCATGATTACGAGAGGCTGAGAATTTCTGTGTCGAAACCCTGAAATCTCAGAATTGGGATTGGAAAAAAGTTCACGATCTTTTAATCCCCAAGTGCCAATAATGGGATTTTGAATAAAAAAGGTATGCAATTCTTACGCTGCTCCTTTGCTAAGGAATGTTGGAGAGGAGCGAATACCCCTTGCTCGTTACCACAAGTTGGAGGGCTTGCCGACTGGTTTTTCCAATTCATTTCGTGTTCGACATAGCTGACATCAAAAAAGGCTTGTATGGTCTTGTGGAGTATATGGAAACAGAGGAATGCAAAATTACAGAATGGAAATCACTTACTTCCTTGTAACACGGTTCTCTTGCCCTTCAGTTTTTCTTTACGATTGGATGGCTGCTCGAGCTAAGGACCAGTCCCAAACTCAGCCATCTTCGTCTCGGATTTCATGGAAAAAACCACCAGAAGGTTTTTGGAAGTGTAATAATGACGCCGCAATTTTCCAAGAACAGGGATTAGCGGGCTTTGGGATGGTGCTTCGCGATGACAATGGGAATTTTGTCCGATGCTCTTCGAAGTCTTTACAAGGAATTTTAGTTCAGAAGAAACAAAGTAGTCGCACTCTGTGAAGCTTTGTTGTGGAGCAAAAATATGGATTTGCAAAAAGTCATTTTTGAGGGCAGCAGGTGGCCGCCGCTATCAATTCGAATAAAGAGACTGTCCCACTTTGGAGTTTAGTTCACGAACGCCAAAAGCTTCTCACTGAAAATACGAGCTTTGCGATTGTTTTTGTTAAACGCCAAGCTAACTCTCTACAGCTCATATTTTAGCTAGGCATTCACTCTCTTTGGTTACTACCATATGTCCTGAAACGAGGCTCTTTCTCATTTGGAGGCCTCTTTATTATACGCCTCTTTTTCTTTGTATTAATGTTTGACACATAACCTGATCAAATTCTTTTAAGAAAATAATAAAAATTAGCCGGACTTAAGAAATATACATAATAAAAAATAAAAATTTTAACATTTCTTGCATTTTTAAGAAGTTTATCATATAGTATTTCATTTCATATATTTTTTACTCCGATTAAGAAATTGGGTACTTGGACAAGGGCAATGCCATGAGAGGATACATGTTTCCATTTCTAGATCTATTGAAAAAGAAAATGTTTCTTGAAAACTTGAAATAAATTTCAAAAAGCATGACTATTTGTATAGCTCTTTGAAGTATTGGCTAATAAAAATATTGTTCAAAGACCTCTCAAAAGCTTTGTTACAAAACTTTTTGTTCTATGTGACTTGCATAGGTACAAGCCACATAAATTTGAAATATACGTGGCTTGTGTTAATGCATGTCACATAGGATATGATATTTTGTTACAAAACCTTAAGAAGGTTATTGAACATTTTTATGACTAACAACTCATAATTATACTGATTTAACTATAAGTATATTGGCCAAACACTACTTCTCTCCACCCATATGATCGACCAAATACGTAAAAGAAAGATAAAAATAAAAATACTAGTATACTGCTTGCGGTAATAGGATCTGATTGTAAGATTGTGGCAGAAAAAATCGTTGATGCTCGGATTAGAAGGATAGAAAAGGACGAAAAGGATATACAGGCATAAAATTTTTTTTTACTGTCAATAAGAAAGAAAACTCATTTTCTTTTTTTTTTAATGGTACGAGTCTAATGGCATTCAAGGTGTCTCCCCAGAGTTCGATCCCCTTCTCTTGCCCTCTCTTTGTAATTCAAAAAATACAAAAAAATTAATCAAAAAAAATGGAAGAGCGAGGGGTAAGGATGGCAACGGAACGGGAACGGGGCAGGGCGGGTATGAGTTGCCTCGTCCCCGCCCCGATTTCATTTACCCCGCCCCCAATCCCCATTTGAATCAGGTCGGGCCGGGTCGGGAGAATCCCCGATACTGCCCCGGTTTTTTTTTTTTTTTTAAAACAGTCCCTGCAAAGAGGCACATTGTTTACAAACACAATCACACAATACACCAAATCATTTATATACCCAATAAATACACTCTGGCCTCAATAATACCTTATTAGTATAGACATAAATTTGAACATTGATTCCTAAACTTCACTACTTCAATTAGGCACCGATAACGTAGGGCAAACCATCTGATATACATACCAAATGAATGCAGCTCAATGGACAGCAAACGGCCTTCTAAAAACCCAGCAACGCCACATTTCACATTTGCTTGCTCCTTTTTTTTTTTTTTTAAAGAATAATCCAGAAACACTGTAAATTTAACTAAACTCAAATTAAGCTCAAAATCCCAAGAAGTAAATTAAACAGAAACTTTTAAGACAAATACTAAATATTAAATATTTTTCTTATCACAGCCTAGAACAAAAATAGCAAACTCCATCAGGATCAATCGCCACCGGCCTTGTTGTAGACATTGGTGAGGCCACACTTACCACTTATCACAGCCTAGAACAAAAATAGCAAACTCCATCAGGATCAATCGCCACCGGCCTTGTTGTAGACATAGGTGAGGCCACACTTACCGCAGTAGTGCCTGAGCTTGTCAAAATCGTTGGCCATGAAAGTTCCTGCGCCACACTCGGCGTTGGGGCATTCCTTGCGCAGCCTCTGCTCCTTGCCGGAATCATCAACCTTATAGAATTGCAGCACGGCGAGCTTGACCTTCCTGTGCTTGTGCTTGATCTTCTTTGCTTGGTGTAGGTCTTCTTCTTGGGCTTCTTGGCACCATCGCGGAGGCGGAGAACAAGGTGGAGGGTGGACTCCTTCTGGACGTTGCAGTTAGTAAGAGTGCGGCCATCCTCGAGCTGCTTGGAGGGGAAAAGACACGGTGGCCGGAGTTCGGCGACTGGACGATGGAAGTCGGAAGAGACAGTGTAGGGGGCGGCGGCTGTTTGGGTTTGGCTTGGGAGAGGAGCAAATGAGATTTAGGGTTTGTATGTTGTGTCTGATTTGTGTTCTAATGAAAATGAATATCGAGATTTGCTGTTTTTATTCTTTGTTGTGATTGAGCTTCCTTAATTAAATTTTATATTGTAAATCTTAAGTCAGGTACATGTGGTGAAGGTTTGGAGTTTGGGGAGGTTGAGTGTTCGAGTCTGTGGCTACATATTCATTAATTTTTTTTAAATTAAGTAAATCAGAGTTTGGGTTTCGGGGCAGCCGGGTGGGGCGGGTCGGGGACTCAAATCCCGTCCCCGCCCCCGTTTCAGATTCGGGGCACATCCGTCCCGCCCCTTTTGGAAACGGGGCGGGTTCTCGTCGGGTTAAGATTTTCGGGATTAATTTGCCATCCCTAGCGAGGGTACAACCATAGGTGAAATACGTGATGAAAATTGAAACCCACTTTAATGAAGGAGGGCGATTCACATGACTTCTAACCTACAAAGTGGGGAAATCACTTA
>CAVNYN010234331.1:0-14407 GCA_963692815.1 Nyctanthes arbor-tristis
GCCGAGCACGATACATCACAACCTCTTGCTCAGTCATTGTGCTAACAGACAGGCTTTCAACATAGAAGTCCTTTCTAAAAGGAACTAAGTAGCCAAAATCTTGCTTGGGAAGAGCAATGTTATCTAGATCATCTCCTCTTCTTGGCCTACTACCTCTCCAATCACTACCACCACGGCCTCCATGGAAACTGCTCCTGCCTCCACCCTGCCCGCTGCCAAAATTCCCACCTCTACCACTTCTACCTCCACCACGACCCAACTCAAAACCTCTTCCAGCAAAACCACCTCCCCTACCACCCTCGTGGCTTCTTCCATCACTCCTGTCACCAATAGCGTCGTTGCTAAATCCTCTACCACGGCCTCCTACACTGCTAAATCCCCTTCCAAAACCATGTTCAACAGCAGGATTACCATTAAAAGTACCAAATCTCCCGGTAGGAGGAGGTTCACCACCATATGAAGCTGGTCCGCCATGGCCAAAGCTTGGGGCAGCACCACGAGGAATGGGTGGTGGAATCGCAAATGGAGGCTGTCCTGTTAAATCACTAGAATGAAAACAGAAGTTATAGTGATTTTCTACATTGACATGTCTATACAAAGAGACACACATGCAGCCAAAAGAAAACAACAGGAAAAATGACAAGAGAAAATGTCGAACTCTTTGTATGAACACCATTAGATCGCCATAAAAATGCTCATTCAAAAACTTAAACCGACTTAAAAAGAAGATTAAAACTTTCGTAAGCAAGCAGCCAAGCAGAGTTGCAACACAACTCACATCAACTTGTTTCTTTACATACACAGGCATATAAACATAAATGCACATATATAGTTTCTATACATATAATACAGAAATACAGTAAAAGCACAAGAACCAAGCAGAAATAATTGAACCCTTTTTGGGTAAATAAACCCATTAAGCACCATACTTAATAACCTATACGGAAAACTTTGGTACATAAGCAAGCCGTAAAATTTCCACACACACACAGATGCACATATTTTCTCAAACGCATAAGCATAAATTGCTCGTGAACGGGAGCTATAGAATTGAATTACCTTCGGCGCTGACGATAGGAGCCAGCATCGTGGAGTCTGCTGTCGTAGTTGTTAAACATGGTCTCTCCGGATGTAGAGCTAGGGTTAGGATTAGGGTTACGATCTGCAAATTGAAGAAGGGAAAAGGGAGCTGATTATCTTCCCCTTCGGATTTTTGTGTGCACCCCCAGTATTTTGCAGTTAAAAGAAGGGAGAGAAAAGGGAAACGAGGAAAAGCAAAAAGAAAATGAAAAGAAATATTTTTATTATTAAGAGATTTTATTTATTTATTTATTTATTTTTGCTAATTGCTGCTGAGTTCTGCAGTTGGCCATAGGATATTGGAAAACATGTTTGCTACAAAAAGCTATCTCCCTCCGTTATATTTCTTTTTTCACATAAATTAAGAAAAATTTATTTAATTTAATAATATTAGAAAATTAAATTTCACATTATTTATCTATTATATTCTTTTATTTATTAATTATTATACTTTAATAATTCTATTTTTATAATAACTATGTTCATTAAATATGTGCATATAAGAGAACTAATATTTCAATTACTTTTGAAAAAGTAAATTGAACCATATTTTGAGACAGACGAAAAAGTAAAACTAGACTATCTTTTTAAGAGGGATGTAGTATTAATTAATTAATAATATTAGTGTCCCTTCAAAAAGAAAATAATAATACTATTATTATAATAATTAATGAATGGAGAATCATATTTCCACCACAATAATTTATCTTCACGTCACATTTTAATACCACTACAAATAATTAATACTTTTAATTATTACACCACAACAAATTTACCTTTATAACCTATAAAAGTAAAAATAGCAAAAACATATAAATAACATGAAATATTTTATCTCCTAACACAAATCTTGCTCCGTTTTCTACCTCCACACGATTCAACAGCCCCCATCCATTCCACCCGACCATTTTTTACAATTCATGTTCTTGCTAAGGGAACTAGATTATTTTTTTTTTTTTTTTTTGTGTGAGGGGAGTTGTGCTTGTGTCCAGTTGGATTGGTTGAACAGATAAACGAACATAAATCTGGGCAAGCATTTTTGCTGAAGATATACAACATTTTTGTAGCCCTTCACAAACAAAGAAAAACTTTCTGCCAAGAGAAACAAGCATGATAATGGAAACAAAATACTCTAGCCCATACTTAATTTTGTTTAGTCAGAGGATGCATAAATCTGGGCAATGAATGTGTATGGAAAACTTTTTATTCCCTTCAAAAAATTCTTACCTTGGCAGGTTCTTGTAGATTTCGCTTTTCATTAGAGTTCTTGGCTTCTTGCACATGTAATTGATAGTGCACTTTTTGGTGGGAGGTTAAATTGGATCTCAAGAAAAATTTCTAGAAAACAAGACATTCATGTGTAAGGGGTAGAGTTTTGTTTTTTTTTTTAATAAAGTAATTTATTGACCAACTAAACAACTTAGATAGTACAATAAGGATGCAGTAAGAAAATCAGGCGCCTCATCCCATACATGTGGTGAAGAAAACAAAATAGAATTCCTAGCTAACTCGTGTGCTGGAAACTTCCTATGTCTTTTGATAAAAGTGATGAAGAACCTTTGTAGAGGGCAGAGTTGATTGTGGTGGAAGGGGTAAAAAAGAAAGATAATTTTTAAGTATAAAAAAGGGTTTAAAAATAAAGTTATCAATGTAAGTTTGGTTCGGGATATTTTTGTGAATAACAAATGTGGTGTGGGAATATAATTCTCTTTATGAATAGAATATATTAACTAAAATTATGTATATTATATTATATTATTATGCTGGATTGAAAATAATATATTGTATTTTTTTAAATGTCTTTGATCTCATCTCTCTTAAAATGACAACTTTTAGAATGTGTACAAATCTTGTATTCTTTATATATACATATAGCATCACTAAGTAATCTTGGCTTATTTTCGTTAAAGTTTAGGACCATCAATCGTTACCTTCCAAACACGTTTAAAGCTCAAACTAATAATAGCTACATGTCAAAACAGGATTGAGCTCAAATCATAGTTAGTAGTTACCTAAAAAATTTAGACTCTATATACTTATTTTTATTATTATTTGATAATAACTTGGAACCTGTATTCCAATTTCGCACATCATTGCAATAAACGAGTCTAATGGAGTTTGATATCATAATAGAAGAATGCAACCCAAATCAAAATTTTGAGACACGTGTGGTCATGAAAACACGCTAACAATTGGAAGTGACGACAAATGCTAATAACTTAAAAGTGATATACGACGTTAACTAAAACACGTCAAACTGACCATAGATATATCATAATTATTCTATGAGATTAGACGAGAGTTCGACACTAACGTATTTCTCTGCAGTATATAATACTTTACACGCTCCTTGCAAAAAGAGCAAAATGGAGAATTAAGTCGTGAATTTGCCGGCAAAGCACATACACTCGAAGAAGTTCCTTTCGGAGGGTCGACTGATTTCCGGCCTTTCACTAGATGCAATATTTGATGGGAGAATATCCTTTGCCTTAGGCATTAGGAGGCCCTTAGGCCTTTTGGTGTCGTATACCAAACTAACCTTGCAAAACTCCGGTGCGTGTTTTTGAACATATTCTCCCTTTCCCTGTCCCTTCCCCGATAACCTAGAATGAGCAAGAAAACAACCTCAAACCTCAAATTATAACATGAGATGCTTTCTAAACGTTTTGAACACAGTTAAAACAGACTTCATAACTAGGGTTAACAGGAAAAGCAAGTTCCTAAAATTTAAAGACAAAATCTAAATAAATACCTTTTAATTAAGTGGTCAATATGCGCTATCATAACCTAAAAATTTTCTGGCACTCACCGTGACTGTCACCAAGCTACCATATCTTAAACTGACACAGAATCTAAGTCTTTCCACATTTTACAAAAGTGGTTCATATGCCTAGGTTCTTCATAAAAAATGAAACACGGACACACTTTAACAAGAAGATCTAATGTGCATCCATGGCCCCTCTATAACAACTAAATGAGATGGACAACAATCTTAATTGACAACTTGAAAGTATGAAGTGGTGATAAAAGCTTAATCCTTGAGACGAAGTGCCATGTCAAAAATACCATAAGAAAGAAGGGTATACCTTGTGAAAGGTGATTGTTTAGTTCCAATGACAAGAGTGCTAATATTAGCGACATGAATCAGATCTATAATTGACTTGGCTGCTGTATTGCTTTCCACAAGCATTGTCTCCACTGCTACCTGATAAGGAAATATGAGAATCTCATTAGTCGGTTTTAAGCACCCGGAATCAACCTTAAACTGAGATTCTATCGAGAAAATATATGCCTACATTTGCATCATTGCAAAGCCGGATATATTTTTCCAAGAGATTCCTCCTCCTGTTACTCTCCTCGTTGACATAAACCTGCACTTGCTCTTTGCTCAACTGGCTTTTCGATAGCCTTCCAACTGCCCAAGAAATTTCAGGGTGTAAAATGTTTGAGTAACTCAATTTAACACACAATTTTCTACTCTATTGATCAAGAACCATGGAAAAGGACTAATCATATTTTACTACCAACTTTCCTAACTAACAATCACTTTCAAGAAGGAAAGAGCAGTATTTTCATTTTAGTGTTGGGTCATTTTTCTTCCACTTCTTGTAGTTAGGATGAGATGTAAAGGCATTTGGGGGTTGGCTTTGCAAGAAAATTTTGGTCTACGCAAGGCTAAGCTCTATCGGCTCATTGAATCAAACTGCAATAGATTTGGGTACAGGCCCTGATTGGAATTTCTTGGCTTCTGGCTTCTATTTCTTGTAGAAGTGCTGGTTGGGTTTCTTCTCTCCGTTAAGCAGAGAATGCATTTTTAAAATAAAAATTTGCCAAACAAGGTCTCAGAAGTCAGTTTTGGCTTTTCAAAATCCATCAAGACGGGCTCTGGAACAGGTAATTTGAGACATGATCTGGTCAAACTGCATTAATCATGGGCAGAAGACAAAATATGATCAACACCTCATGATCAGATCTACACTTGTGTAATATCACACACTGAAATCCATTTGTTTATTGAGAGAAACATAGCAGACAATTTCAAGAACAGAATTGTAGCAACTGTACCAGGAGTAGGGATATAAGAAATAGAAGGGAAAATATGCACAAGGACGACACGGCTTTTCCCAGGAGAAACAGCATGATCAAGTGCCCATTTAACAACATGCGAATCATTTTTCCCAACAGCAACATATACGTCATCACTAACCCCTTCATCCATGACCATACTCTTGCTGTCCTCTCCAATCTCGACAATCTCAGGCGACCCGACTTGCCAGTTACGATACTCCCCGTCTTCCATGGGAACCGGATTTCCTCCTAATTCCATCCAATCACCCCAGAAGAGAAAACTGCACACAAGAGGTAAAGAACAAATTTGATACAAGATAGGCAAAAACAATGAAAAGGGTCGTTCCTTTCAATGCCATTAAAGAAAAGAAAATGAAAAGTTAGATTCTTTTTTGTCAACATTTGCAGGTTTTTTGGACATATCACATAATGTGTGTGTATGGCTATGTTCTTGATATAATAGAAGAACTTTTCTTTCCCTTTTCTCCATAGCCACATGCTAACCCCCATAACCCATTTTGCATTGACTTTACATTTTACTAGAAGAGATAAGATCATATTATAAGGTGTTCTTTCACACATCTAAATGGTGGTAAATTTTTACTCCTGAATCCACATCCACACAACTATACAGCGTGGTAGTCGGTACTAGATAGAACTGAATGTACTAAAGAGATGTTACATTTTTTTCGTTTCTTGACATTATACAATTTAGTTTACCTTACCGTATGAGGCACGAAAGAATTTAGCTAAGAGTATTAATGTATTATTATCTCACAATCCAATTAAGTGGCTAAGCTCAAAATGGCCAATATGATCATAGTAAAGTTAGAATCATCTGTTATTAACTATTTCATTCAAATTTATCAACAAGACGACTTAGTTTGCTTTTGTTGTAATCTTGTTCCTTCAAGCCATGTTAATACATCACATATTTAGTACACGCAGATGACAAGTGTGTGCTCAGTCATTATTGTACACAGCTCACTTAATCTTTAAAAACTTCAACCTTAGTCTTGCTTTACGATTACTCAGGATTTGGCATCACTTAAGCCCTATTAGGGGTTGTAAAAGCTTGAAGCTTTGCTTTGACACTTCACCATGCTTTCACCTTTTAGAACTTTGATCTAAACACTGAAACCCTGAAAGAAATATATATATATATATATATATATATTTTTATAAAAAAGTAAAGCAAAGAAATGTAACTTCCTTTTAAGGAGTTTCGTATTTGTTCCTAGGATAATTGTTCTTCAAATGTCTTCAGCCACTTGGTACCATATGCTTTTTTTTCCCAACAAGTTCTCCACCTATACTTTCGTCAGCCTTTGCCAATATTTGGTATGGGCAAAAGGTTGCTGCAACACTTTGAGGGAATATTCGTGAACAAAATAATATGTTAAAAAATATTTAGTTCCTATATAAAAAGGAAGAAAAAGAGTGAAGATCTTTGATAAATGTATAAAGTCAAGAACCAATAATTAATTGGTGGATAAGCAGATTAGGATGGACAAAAGTGCGAAAATACCAGAATCATAGATGAGCAAAGTTTGCAGTATAAGGTCCTAGTAGATTTATCATATCATAGAACAGTAATGACAGTTGACATGTTTAAAGCTTGATTACAACGTAGCCCCTGAGATTACCACTAATAGTGCGGAACATTAATAACTAGTATAAAAAAATCATTTCGAGGGCAAATTTCCACTCAAGTCTCCAGGCATCTCTTTGCACAGACATAGAGTATACATCCAAAAGTTTTCGCTACTTAGTGACAAGCCATCAGTACTAGTCACCAAGAAACCTCAAATTTGAAGAGATCAAATCTAAAAGAAGATGACACTCAGAAGATAATGCAAACTAGATGAAAGATTGTCCCCTGGTTTATATTTTAGTGTTCTCCAGTAAAGAAAGAATTGTGTCCCCACAACAGCATAACATGGTGCAATGAAGGGATGGTGGCTTGGTGGGTGGTGGACCATAAACAGCACTAGTAGAAAGTTGGTCCATATATGATTGTAACAGATATGTAAAGCAGCACGATCCTAACACCACTTTGCTCAGTTTCATGAGAATGTCTAGATATTGTAAAATGCATAAATAAAGAAAGCAAGTGTGTCTCCAAAATGGACTAAGAATCCTCAGTCCAGATATTTCAAAATTCATGCAGGAAAAGATGAGGAGAACCTTGTAACGCTTGTGAAGAGAGGAAAAGCATATTGGTCAAACAAGTCAAAATATGGACATTATTTACCAAGCCAAAAGTCAGAGATCACAGTTCATTTTCCTCACTTTGGATGTGGTCTACAGGGAAAATTTTCTCAAAAACAAACTATATCATCGTGTATGCATCGGAAACAAACTATATCATCGTGTATGCATCATTGTCTTCAATATTAGATAATGCTTTCACTCGTCATTATCCATTATCATCATGTTAGTCCAATAAAAAACGTGGTCCAATTGCCTATATGTGAAATGGAGAAAACAAAGATAGCAGTAAACATTGGTTCAAACAGAAGAAGATTCAGTAGGAAATGGTGGGGAATACACAAAGAAGTGATCTTAATGGGATTAGTGTCTCTAAATGCTCACCAAAGTACTATATAAGTGAACCTTCTCCATAGACAGATTCAAAGAATCTTCCTCTAAAAAAATGGTGAGATTGCTTCTGGTTTTACTAAAACTGCTGATGATTCTAATATCAGCTGGTTGGATATCTCTTTGGCTTCTTAAGCCGACACAGACCTGGACGAAGAAATGGAAAGGAGCAGAAGAAAAGGCCTCAGCTTCAGCATTTGGCTATAACGGTAACGTGCTTTATCAAAGATTTGTTCTTTGGTATAGGCAGTAACATCCATCCAAAAATCGCTTTACAAGATCTCACATAAGAGCAGCTTAAGTTCACTATCATATCTTCATAAATCATCATAGAGTGGAACTGAAGTTCCCCAGTATCTAAATTTAACAGCAAAAGGAGGCAAAGGGTTCCTAATGGTCCGAGTCTAACTGCCACTCATTTATTTAAATGCCACATGTCAGATTTTTTTGGAAAAAGGCGAAAGTAACATAGGCGTGATGCAATGTGTTGAATGTAAGATAACTAATTTTCATGTCTAACAGTTTAAACTTTTGGATGACACAACATCAAATGCCAGCTGCGGAGAAAAGGTTTTAGATGAGAAATATTAATATTGCTTTGGTATTGTACAGGTCTTAACTTTGCTGTCTACACATTTCCTATAATTGCTTTGGCCATAATTGGTTTCATTTACCTCGAACTGACACCAAAGGAACCAAAAAAGAGGTGCGCGCCCGTTTCCACCCATAAAAACACCTTTTTTTTTTTTTTTTTTACTTTATGCTAATGTACAAATAATTGGATACAGGCCAAGAAGAAGTTCGGTGACTGCCCTATCCAAGCCGCTTATTATCAATCGTTATTTAGGAATCTTGTCAGGGATAGAGATCCTGGCTTCATCTCTGTTTATCATTGTTCTAGCATGGATCTTCTACGTACGTGTTTCAAATGATTTCAGGAAGATGACTCCAGTCAAATCATTCAAATTAAGTCCGTAAGTTAATGCCCAATCAATGAAGTTGTCAAACCATGAAAGGAGTTAATAAAAACATATGTATAATCAACACCTTTACCTGCATTTCAGATGGCAGTACAAAATTTCCAGGATGGCCACCCGGTGTGGTTTGCTGGCTGAGGCTTGCCTGGCACTGCTTTTTCTCCCTATCTTAAGGGGAATGTCAATATTCCCGTTACTTGGCATCCAGTTCGAAGCATCAGTGAAATACCACATTTTCTTTGGCACAACCATGATAGTTCTTGCCACATTACATGGGACAGGAACCCTTTTTATCTGGGGAATTAAACATAGAATTCAAACTGAGGTAAATGAACAAAAATTCTTTAGCTTTTGGTAACTGCTTCAATAAAGTAAAATTAATTATCTCAATTACTGAATGTCTGAGAAACAGATGTGGAAGTGGCAGAAAACAGAGCGTATATACCTTGCTGGGGAGATTGCACTTATCACAGGTTTAGTCATTTGGATCACAGCATTGCCACAGATAAGAAGGAAATGGTTCAAGACCTTCTACTATGCACACCATCTGTATATAGTTTTCATACTATCCTTTTTGTTCCATGGTGGAGACCGCCATTTTTATATGGTTTTTCATGGATTTTTTCTATATGCCCTGGATAAGCTGATCCGGATCATACAGTCCAGGCCAGAAACATGTATTCTTTCTGCCCGAATCTTCCCAAGCAAAGCCATGGAACTGACTTTGCCAAAAGACCCAAGTATTGATTTGCATTGGACCTCTTTAACCCCAAGTATTAAAAGTATATCATCTGATATAAAAATTCTAAGTAACTCGAGATATTTTTACCTGTGGTTTCAGGATTGACGTATGCACCTACAAGCGTAATTTTCCTGAAGATACCGAGTATTTCCAAGTTCCAGTGGCACCCTTTCAGCATAACTTCTAGCTCAAGCGTTGATGAGCACACTTTTTCGATCATTATCAAAAGCGAGGGACAATGGACAACGTCCCTCTATAATCAAATTGATGCTGAAAAAGATTCAGAATCTGATTCGAGGAAGTGTATGCGGATTGCAATTGAAGGTCCTTACGGACCTGCCTCGCTGCATTTCCTAAGGTACCCCTTGATTTACAGAATATTGACAATGAAGGTTTATCTGTGTATCAATGTAACATGTTCACTTGGCTTGGATCAATGAAAATTGTTGCAGATATGACAATCTGCTTGTAGTCGCAGGAGGAATTGGGATAACACCGGTTCTGAGCATTTTACAAGAAATTGGATCCAGACTAAACGACAGCAGAAATGGATATCCAGCTCGAATACAATTTATTTATACTGTAAAAAGTTTCCAAGAAATTTGCTTTCTAGATCCAATTTCACCTCAGCTTCTAGATGTTGACCAATTTCGTATAAAACTAGAAGTATTTGTGACTCGGGAAAACCAGCCTAGTACCACACTAAGAGAAGTACTAAAAGACTTACCTGACATGAAAATAATAAATTTTAGCACCAAATGTTCAAGTTATGCAACATGTGGACCTGAGAGTTTACGTTGGATGGCTGCCATTGCCTTGTTTTCTTCAATCATATTTCTACTCTTGCTTAGTTGTTTCAACCACTTCATAGTGCCCCCTAGGACGAAGCCCTCAAAACTGAAATATCCCTCTTCATTGGTAGATCTCCTTCTTATATGCTCCTTGTTCATAGCAGTCATATTTAGTGCTTTGGTGACTATTATTATAAGATGGAGAAGGCTAAGGAAGGACCTTCCATATTTTTCTGATGAACAAGCTAAATCGACGAAACGAAGTTCATTCGAAACCGACAGAATTCTTGATGAACATGAAATCCATTTTGGAAGAAGGCCAAACTTTCAAGGTAGAAGTCACATTTCTTTTTACAAAATTTATTTATGCTGCAGATATTACTTCTGCATTTCATGCTCTAAGTACGCTGCAATTCTGACAGATATATTCTCCAATTTTGCAAACGAATGTGGAGGATCAGATATAGGAGTCTTGGTTTGTGGACCAGAAACAATGAAACAGTCAGTGGCTTCAGCATGCAAAATAAATACTCAGGTTTCAGGAATGAATTCACGGAAAACAAATTTCTGTTTTCACTCCCTCAACTTCTCACTCTAAATAAATTATTATATGGGGCATATGAATTTGCAATTTTAAGATGTTCCTGAAAGTTCTGTGATTTAATTTTGTTTATCAATGATGTCGTCATATATACATATTAATGTTACAAATTGAATGCATAAAGTTGGTCCTTTTCCACTATGGAGATCCTTTTCCATTTCTATTGCCGTACTCTACTGAAAAAAATCATCATATCTCACTTGGTAGACAAGGTGGCAAGATGGATTTCCAAATCTAATTGCCAGTCATGCAATAGACATTTATAGAGAATCATATTGAAGAAAGAGTACTACATTAAACTTTTATGAATCCACAAGGCAGAACACAAAATAGCAAGATGCATTGAACCAACTATCTTATCATATTCCATCACACTCGTCAAAACCCGCTGAAAATTCAAAATTGAAATGTGCTCGAGATAGAATATTACATCAATTAAAAGATGACTATAACTAAATAATAACCAAAGATCAATATTCACACCTGTACTTGTCGTGGTGAAATCCCCTGTCGTCCTTCATTTTCACCACCTTCGAAGGAATTCACATTGCTTGCTGTGGGCGTTAATTCAGACAACAAATCTTTAGGTGCCACTGAACCATTATTATCACCTATCAATAGTGCAACCACCTCCCTCATGGTAGGACGCCGGAGAGGGTCTGGGTGACAACAAGCCAACCCAAGTTTCAATAAAGCCTCCATCTCCTCCACTGAATACTGCCCCTTAATCCTCTCATCTGCTGCTTCCAACAACCTGCCTTCTATATACTTCTGCCTCACCCAGTCAATCAACACTTCATCCTCTTCCCTCTCTGCTGCTGTCTGTATTGGCCTCCTTCCACATGCCACTTCCAACACCACAATCCCAAAACTATAAACGTCACTGGCTGTTGTTGGTGAAGCCAGTGTAGCCACCTCAGGGGCCAAGTACCCGAGTGTACCTACCAGCCGAGTTGTATTAGGCACCTCGCCGTGCGTGTACAACTTTGCTAGACCAAAATCGCCTAATCTCCCTCTCATATCACTATCTAACAACACATTGCTAGACTTGATGTCCCTATGCACAACCACTTGATCCCAACCATGATGTAGATAATTCAAGCCCTCAGCAACATCAGCCAAAACTCTCCTTCGTCCTTCCCAATCCATTAGCTTTTTAGGCTTATCAAATATCCACCTATTCAGACTACCATTGGGCATGTAATCATAAACCAGCATCAATTCATTTACTTTTCTACACCATCCTCGCATTTGCACCAAATTCTTGTGCTGTAGCCTCCCCATGCTTGAAATCTCAGCCATAAATTCCTTTACCCCCTGTTTAGAATCATGGTTTATGCATTTCACCGCCACCTCTGTCTTATTTGCTAATGTACCTTTATAAACTTTCCCAAATCCTCCCGACCCGAGTAGCTCATCACTGGAAAACTCTTTTGTAGCCTCTCTAAGCTCTTCATATGAAAATCTATGAGGCCAATACTCCAATTCCCAATCCTCGACCTCATCATTTTCTTCCATGTCCTTTCTCCTTAGCCAAAACCAGTATAACAAACCCAAAGCAATTACAAAAGCCACAGCACAACCAACTGATATCCCAGCAATGGCACCACGTGATAATGAAGAAGACCCTGGACTTTCCAGCAAGAAAATAGGCAATCCAGTGGTATTAATATCCCTGGCAACCCCAGTATCACTAAAACTCCAAGCCAACACTCGTTGCGCCTCAACCCACTGAGTCTTGGACGCGGAAAATCCAACAAACATCTCAGCTACACAATAATTCGCGAGAGCCGGGTTCCTGTAAGACAACATATTCCTGATAGGCCGCCGCATACCAGCTGGCGCTATGGTTACATTGATCTCATTGCTGGGGCCATTGAACTCAATCCAGGCATGAACATTCTGCCCATTTCGCATATCAACAGCAACGAACGTAAAATTCCCAGAATCATTGTAGTAGCCAGCAGTTTGTGTAGTCACAGACACGACGCTGTTGAGGTCTATGCCCGCGTGATTTCCATCTGGGTCATTGAATTCCGGGTTCCTCCCCGTATCAAATTCAATAGCCAGAACGGGAGCTACAGTAGGAGTTCCCGAACCAGAGAAAAGCCCAAAATACTGACCCGATAGCGCGTTTGGCGGCGAAGTAGTGGCCGAAAGGACAAAGGCAAGCCCAAAACCCGGACTTGATGAGATTTCCGGCAAAACGGAGAACACAAACTGCGTCGAAAACGAGGTAGTGATATTAGTCGAATTGGAATTGGATTTAAAGGGTATTCTTGAAGGATAAAATGCGCGTCCAAGCGAGAACTGGTTGGAATCATTGGTCAGGCGGATAACGGGCGGTTCAAGACGGGCGTCGTCAGTGAGGTTGAGTGATGAAGTGGCTGCTGTGAACGAGTTGTACAAGAAGTCAACAGCCGAACTTGGAGGGAGAAGAGTAGCTAACTCCACAAGAATCACCCAAAATGGAAGAATCATAGCTACTCGTCCGATATTTGGGCATATGAATTGGGATTGAAGCTTCTTGGCTCAATTCTGTTATGGAATTTAAGGGTAGTCCTAATGATTAAAATATCTTGTTTGACTTGTAAAATAATGCATTTCTGTTCCGGCGGCTTGTCCGAATCAGCATTTGAACAGTAATTTTGCTTCAGCAAGGAATTTGACTTTTTGTTTTTTTGGGGGAGTCAACTGTATAACCAGAGCATTCCCAAGTGGGGAAAAAACCGAAAATTTCTAAGGTACTAGTGTCAGATTCTTTATGGAACCTGATTTTTAATGAGATATTATCATGTAGTGTGTATTAGGTGAGGTGTTAGTTTATAATAAAAAATTGAGCTCTGTAAAGAGCCAGGGCCGGTTTCTATAACCGGACAGGGGAAAAACCTCCCGCTAAAGTTATTCAATATTGGAGCTATAAACTCAAATTTTAAGGTGTAAAACCCAAAGAGAAGGCCAAATTTGACCTTCGTTTAAATTTTTCCACCCTCATTTTCTTTTTACATATTCTTTTCAATTTTCCCCTTTCATTGGGAATACTATTAGGATAAGCAAAAAAGTCAAAAGTGTATATAATTATAACATTGGTAGCGGTAGGTATTAGAAAATGTCAACAAGTCTGGCATTGCCACATCAAATGTCAAGATAAAGAGGTAACCATCTTATGTCACTAACTAGCTCATTATTTCGCATGAATCTAGCACCATATATATAGTGTTATATGATACTATAACATCATATTGTGTGTATCGAAATATTAATCTCAATCTAACACCATATGATACGACATTATATGGTGCGCATTGAGACACGCTACATAAGGAAACCACAATTGGTGCTTCAACTGGTAGTTAATCCTTTTGAGTTTGTAGTTGAGCTTTATTGAGCTTGAACTCGCGTTATCTTATTAAATAGTAGCTTGCATTGTTGAATCAATATAGTCGAGGTATCGTGTTCGTGGTTGGATTTGTGTGCGGTTGATACTTCAATTAGTAGTTACCACTTACCAGCTTTTTTTAACTTTTGAACTTGTAGTTGAGCTTTA
>CAVNYN010234332.1:0-35183 GCA_963692815.1 Nyctanthes arbor-tristis
GTGGTTTATTTGTCTTATCTTTTCCTGAGACCCTACAAGTACTAAAAATTTTTCTGCAGGTTCCATTCCGTGCGGCAAAGCTGATCCACTCTTAGTATGCGACAGGCCATATTATGGACTTATTGGAAAGTGCAAATGCGAGGGATCACCGACGCCGAAATGTTTATCGCCGATTGTTCCCCCTATTGGGAAGTGCAAGTGCATTGGAAACAGTGATAACTCTTCAAAGGAAAAATCAAGAATTATGTACATCCAAAAAATGGTGCGTTCTTAGGCCAATATGAGGGATTGATGCTGATTGTGGAAAGCAAAGATAGAACACAATAATTAAAAAAAAAAAAAAAGTGTGAGGCTTGATGCTTAATCTAAAAAATAATTTGTTATAATAATGACAAAGTTTCATTAATTTGATATGTGTTCAATGTTTTCTCACAAGAAAAAAATTAGTTTACAAGAAAACTGACTATTAGGGGTGTAGTTGAAAACGATCGGTTATCTAGATCAATCAAGAGTTATCGGGAGCAGCTATATGTCTGATTGAGATTAAGTGGACCTAGAAATGTCTAGCGAATGCAAAAGTAAAACAAACGACTAAACACCTGGGTTAACGTGAAAATCCTCCTTAGGGAAAATCACAGGCACTCTTGTCATGCGAAAAAACCATCCACTAGACCAGCACAAATCATCAGTACACATGGTTGATAACACCAAATCAACAAAGCATGTAAAGATTCTAAATTAACTCCCTAGTTAGAATCTCTCCGCCAGAAGGGCATTCCTCAAGCTCCTTCAGTTACCGTCAAAGTGTGTTGAAATGCAGCCGAAGTAACGCCCCGAATTCAGAAAATCCGGGACGCTATCTTGTCTTAAAAATTAACTTTAAATGCGGAAATAATAACAAAATATTTAAATGTGCAAAATCTTATTAATAAGCAATAAAAGAATTTGTCTAAACAATTCGGAATTCACTAATAAAATAAAGGAAATAATTTGGAATTCTAAAGAATATTAAATATCAATTCTAAATTTAGCTTCTAGTAGCCTTCGTCCGTCGACCCGTCACCCGCTCCAAAACCTGAAAATGTTAGCTTGAAAGAATGAGTATAAAATATACTCATGGAGAATCTTGTATTTGAGAACAAAGATCATATATGAATACAGGTAGAAATGGCAACGGGGAAGGTCGGGGTCGGGTTTGGCAGTCCCCGTCCCCACCCTGATTTTTTTAAACCCACCGCGTACCTGCCCCTGCCCCGATCCCAAAATGAATCAGGGCTGGGCTGGGGCGGGTCGGGGATAGGAAAATCCCCGATAACTGCCCCTTTTTTTCTGGACAGTTCCCGTATCCCTATAGAAAGACACATGTTTTCCCTATAACCAAAAATAAACAAAGATTCTAATTACTAAAATTCAAAATTAAAAAGATTCTAGTTACCAACATTCAAAATACAAATTACATTCAACCACACAAAACACCAAATATTAGCATTATCTGACACATCTACAATATTTATGCACACTTGTTTTCTAAAATATTTTATGACGGATTTTTTCTCTTGTCAAATAATTAGTCTTAATCTCCTACTATACTCCTTCCAGACGCACACATGGCGGGATTATATGTGAATTGTCTAATAATATCCTTCCACGTGTGCATCTGGCAAGATTACGCTATCTTTCACCTTTGATAGGCATGGTTCAAAGTAACAGCTAGGCTTCCTCAATCAATAGATGACTCAAGCTTTTCCTTTCGATTTGGTAGGAGGAAAGATGATAGAACTTTCGATAAAACATTTATGTGGGTCTCAGTAGCTGTAGGCCCTTTTCCAGCCCGGTCTCAAATTCTTGAAATTCATTTTCAATAGTCAAATAGTCCCAATGGTAATCCAATCCTGTTGTGCTACCTACTTAGGCCCAAGTAAATAGGTCTTTACCTCTTATTGAAGATGAACCAAGCTGGGCCGAAATATACTATTTTGATCAACAATATAATAGGAGATACTTTGATCGCCATTTTTTTTTAAGGGAAAAAAACTTAACTTTCATTAATCAAGATCGGAAGAGATCAAGCATAAGCTGTCCATACAGCCACTCGGGAAGGGAGTTCATAATACAAATGTTAGGAGAAATTCTAGCATGTCTTGCCAATTCATGTGCTACCTTATTTGCTTGTCGAGGTGCAAACCTAATAGTAAAGTTGTCATGCCCATAGAGAAATCTTCGAATATCTTCAATAATTAACCCAAACTCTGTGGCATTGTTTTCATGTCTAGGGATTGCATCAACGACAATCTTTGCATCTAACTCGATTGTCACGGTTCGATAACCCACGGATTGCAGCCACAAAATTGCCTCTTGAGTGCCAGTGGCTTCTGCTTCTTTAACTGCCCACATTCCTGCAAACGCTCGTGTGCAACAAGCAAGAAACTCTCCGTTCTTGTTCCTCAAAATCATGTCGATCCCAATATGTTGGTCTGCTTCAAATAACACTGCATCGACATTGCATTTAACGGTTCTGTTGCTCGGTTTCTGCCAGCCAATTCTTGTCGGCCTCTGCTGAATTAATGAGTTGCCTTTCATTTTAGCTTCCTTCCATTCCTTCAAATAGCTTAGACCATGGGTCGCCGTTTGCCGGGGACAAAATCTTTGGCCCTTCCATAATTTTGAATTACGTTGCTTCCATATTGACCACAAAATAGCACATAAATTCTCCAATTTTTCAGTGTCATGGGTGCTCAAACTATGAAAGAACCATTCTTTAAATTTTCCCAAGCTCCCACGTTCATGTGTATGCCGATGTACCTCAAACATGCTGTAGCAAACTGACAACATACCAAAGAATGAAAAGCAGTCTCGACATGTAGTCCACAGTTAACGCATGAATTTGGTACTTGAACACCTTTTTGGATTAGTCTCTCTTTTGTTGGAAGACAGTCCCGGCAAGCTTTCCATAAAAACATTTGGATTTTTGGAGGTAGATGCAAACGCCATAACCCTTTCCAGTTGCCATCTTCTTGAAAAAGACTGTAATTGCCCTCCATTTCCAAAGCTGTTTCCGTCATTGCTAAAGTACCACATCCATCTATCATTTACATCTTCATTTGATAAAGGAATTTTGCTTATTTCTTGGACATCCCTGGGATTGAAAATTTCCATCAACAATTGAACATTCCATTCCTTTGATCCTTGGATAAACAACTCATTCACCTTAAGATTACGTAGCTCGTCAATTTCTGGAGTTGCAATTTTGAAATTAGCTTCGTCTCGTAGCCAAGGATACTTTGATCACCTTAGTAGCCATCTTTTAATTTTTGTAGCATCTTATATGAAAATTTTAAAGAGATGTGAAATAGTGATATGAATAAGTGTTATTGTAAATATCGTACAATTCTACTAGATGATGAAAAATATATATCCATGTGATTAACGCCTAATGGAATTATGTCACATGACTTTTCCATGTCTCCATAGAGCTGCTCGCATCTTATAATGAATTCATTCGAAGAAAATAATGGTAAAAAGAGTATAACAATTAAGAACCAAATTTCTAGAATTGCACTAACCGTTCTTAGGCACCAAATCCAAGTTTTTATTATTATGAGTTTATAAGCAAGCTTTTTGGCATATTGAATTTTTCGCTATTATGTTAAATTAAACAAAAAATAAAGAAATAAATAAAATGTTAAAGTTGGTTTAAAAAAAAAATTTTTATTGTGACAAAAAATATAAATAAACTGAACCTTTGCCACCACCCACTAAGCGAAATAAAATTGCTTCTAGGTTGTATGATGAGAGAGCACTTGCCGGGCTCCTCATTTTAGCCGTAGTATTTTCTTCAATGAGTAAACATTTTCACTAATCATTGAGTAGCTAAAAGCCTAAGAGCAATTAGCATGAATGCTAGCGGTTCATTCTCCTAAACTCCACGCGTGAATTTGATTTTTAATTTTCTTGTCATTTTTAGTTTATTAGTGTAACCCCTTAGTCGGTTTGAATTTTTAATTTTCTTTTTATTTTTAGTTTCTAGGTGAATTTTTTTTCCCAATAAAAGTCAAGTTTAATAATTGGATGACGAAGGTTTAGGGCTGGGCATCCTATTCGGAAAACCGCCAAAACCGACCCGAAATGGGTCGAGTCGGGTCGGGTTGCTACAGTACGGGTCGGACGTGTGTTGGAGATAGGGTGAACCCGACTAGGTCGAGTCGGTTCCGGGTTGACTCGGTAAAACCCGGGTAAACCCGCTTAACTCGAATTGGTAAACCAGAGTCGGGTCGCTACAGTCAACCCGATTTATTATTTTTTCTTTTTATTTTTATTTTTTTACCCTAAAATTGCCTTTAACTCTTGATATTTTAGTTTTAAGGACAATTTCATCAGATTTTCACACAAGGTTACGCATTAATATACGTTCCGATTCGCACGCATCAAGCAAATTTCCAAATCCCATCAAATTCCATTCATGAACCCTAGAGGCTAGAACTTCAAGTCTCAATTTACATTCACAATTACAATCACAACTCACAAGTTCACTACTCAATTTCACTGGCAAAGACAAATCACAACTCAAGACGTAGACCCTCAATTCCAATTCTCCAATGAATATCGTTGTTAGTCGTCACCGCCCTCCGTTCTGCGCCGCCACTGGCTCTGCTGCTGTTCAGCGCCACCGCTGGCGCTGCCGCTGTTGAAGGCTGCCGCTGGCGCTACTGTTGCCATTCCCTACTGGTGGTTCCAATTGCAGCCGTCGCCTGCTGCTGTTCTGCGCTGCTGCTGCCGTCTGCTGCTTTAATTCTTCATGATTTGGATCTTGGGAAGACAAGAGAGCGTAGGGTTAGAAGGAAATGGTGTGTGATGTTGTATTTTTGTGTGAATGAATGAAAACTTTGGCTCCATAGTAATGACTAATGAGTTATTAGAGTTTTGGGTGTGAATTGTATTGTGTAGGCCACAAATTGGGCCTTTTCTCGATGTTGGGCCGATTTTGTTTTTTAATTTTGGGCAGTTCTGTGGCCCAAACCGAGAACCGACTCGACCCAAGTCAGGTTTTAGAACCGAGTTGAGTCGGCTCGGTTCTGAATCTTCCAACCCGACTAGCTGTCGGGTCGGGTTTGGGCGATCGACGCCTAGGCCTACAAAGGTTCATAGTCATTTATACTCACTCAGTATCACCTTAGAGCATTTCTAGTAGAGAGAGACGAGGAAAATATGGGGTTGAAAAAACTAAGAAGGGGACAAATTTGACCCTACATAAGGTCTCTCTCTCTCTCTCTCTCTCTCTCTCTCTCTCTCTCCTCCCCCATTTTTCTTTTTCCAAACATGCTAAAATTTGGGAAAAGATTTAAACTAAGATTTTTTTCACCATTTGAAACACTTTTAGCTACCCAATTTTCTTTTGTTTCACCATGACCACCAAGTTCTTCACTTGGTATCACGATTACCATGGCCATTGAACTTTTTACTTCTTGTCATCATGTCTATTAAGCTTTCTGCTTCATGTCACCATGATTGCTAGATACTAAATCTTATTTTTTATATTCTACATAAATAAGATAATTTGTAAATATTGTTGTCCAAATTTTCAGAAACAAAAAGTTGATCTCTTTTTCTAATCCAAACCAAACAGGGATGTAGGTAGGAGGGTACCACCCTCTACCTCAACTACTCCCGTTTTCAGAAAAAATCATATTTTCACCCTTGACTAGAGTTCATTAGGTTTCGGCTCCCTCTTCCACCGTCTTCTAGCTACACCTCTACAACCAAATCTAAGAAACTGAAAAGATCAAGGACCATTACAACACCAGGGACCATAATAAAGTTCAATGGCCTTGGTCTGAAGATTTCTAAGAATTGTGTTGTGTCAATTTTACCTCTCGCAAGCACACGAATCAATTGAAATATAGATTCGTGAGTAACGAGGTCGATTCCACGAGGATTGCTATAAATATGGAACAACTCAATGAACTTGAATTAAATTTAATTCTAACCTAGCTCCAAATGGTTTTCGAGATTTGATAAGTAAAATATAAACTAGTAAAAATAAGAACGTTTACGAAACAATCCAAATGATAAACATTACCAAGGTTGCAGATTCCACCTATATATAGTAAATAATTCATATCTTGTATTGATTCTAATATTTGAGCAATAATAAGA
Organism: Nyctanthes arbor-tristis; assembly: GCA_963692815.1. Taxonomy (NCBI): domain Eukaryota; kingdom Viridiplantae; phylum Streptophyta; class Magnoliopsida; order Lamiales; family Oleaceae; genus Nyctanthes; species Nyctanthes arbor-tristis. Next base: position 6,154 of record CAVNYN010234332.1, read on the forward strand.
AATCAATCTTTTATTACCGCAAGTAATTTATAGTTAAACTCAAAATATAACTAATCTAATGTAGATCCCCTTTCGCCTCAAGTGTATAATTCTCTAAGAACTACATGTAAACAACTTAATGAATGACAAGTAGTCAAATAAAATTACGTGCTGAACTTTCAAAACTAAGCATAGATAAATTTTCTAACAATCAATAATACTGGATATTTGAGATGAAAGCATAATTTATCATTAATGAGACCAGAATCATGGACATTTAGAATACATAATATTTGGAACCAATAACAAAATAGAGTTATATAACTAACATGATTTCATCATTCACTTAGGTAACAACAAGAATTAAAGATACATGAGATGGGAATAAAGAACCGAATAGGAGAAATTATCTTTCACATCTAGCGTTTGCTTGTACCAAAATCGGCCTTTTGGCCTTTCGGCCTCCTATGTATTTTCTCTCTCCCAAAAACTTCTTTTTGAATGACCACAGGAGTGCTCTTTATATAGAGAAAATATGACAACTTTCTTCTTGCAACTTTCCTCATGCCAGGCTAGCTCCACCAAATCTGATGCAAGTTGGAGCTGTGTTTTGTTGATTATATTCATTGAATTTAGACTTGTCACCAAAATAAAAGTTCTGTATAAATGAGTTAGCGATGTGCTGGAAAACATTTCAGGCCAATTGGAATTTTTTAGGCCGAGATATGTCTAAAATAATCAGCACTGCCCACTTGTCCCGCAGCCATTAGGTGAATGCATCAACTTTCAAATTATAGGCTATTTTTGAGGCTCTTTGGTCCAGATTTAGAATTGGATAATAAAATATGATATTTATATATTCAACTTGGCTTTCTAATGGAGCAAGAATCACAAGATTTGGATAACTACAGCTCGAAATATCCATGAAAAACCAACAGCTGTGCAGACGGAAAGTTTGACTGTCAAACTATTCTGGTTCTCTCCTCTTGGCCGTCTTTTGGTCAACTTACATTCTGAATATGAGAAAGGGATAAAAATGATATATCTCTTGGATTCATTCTCCAACTTGAATCACACCAATCCAATATCTATAACTCCAGATATGATCAAAATAGTGAAGGCTGCTGACTAGTCAACATCTTATCTTGATAAGAACACAACTTGGAACTTGACGATGACTTTTGTCTACTTTGTGAACTGAATTTGAATCTGGTCATATGGGATGATTTTGTGTATATTTAAGCTATATTTTTAATCCCACTTGAATCATCTTCTTTGGAAATCTAGAACTCCGATTATCACGATTTTTTTGACACTTGCCCACAGTCGACATAATTGTTGAACATCCCAACTTTTCTTGATCAACTTGCGCCATGAACTTCCAACACTTCAACATAAAAATACATCAATAAGTACCATTTTTATGTACAATACTTGCCAATATGCATATGAATATACACTTCAATTAATTGCATTTTTAGGACATGTATTCATATAAAATAAACTTGTAGCATGAAAATCGATTTGCCTCAAAAAAATAGTTGGATTACTATCAAATGAACGTATAGTGCCTTATAAATGATATATCAAAGATGTAAATTTTGACACTAATCAAATTGTTTTGTGAAAGTGTTTTTTTTGTGAGATTGTGGTTGAAAAATAATAGATAAAAGGGTTAATTTCACAAAAGGTCCCCAACATTTGAGTTTAGAATCGGAAATGTCCCTAAATTTTTTTCGCTCTCCTGGATCCCTAACATTTCATAAATGAGCACAATATGTCCTTATTGTCACTATTCTCTCAACTTTTCATATAAAATGACAATTGTACACTTTAACCCCCATTTTAGCTGCTGGAATAGCAACAAAAATGCTGCCATTCTTCAGCAAAAATGGGATTTTGCTGCCATTCTTGCAGCCAAAATTGGGGGGGTGGATCCCCCTATTTTACTGCCCACCTCCATATCTACTGCCGGAAAGGAGAGCAGTTTGATGCCGTTTTCAGCAGCTTTTTAGCCTCCAGAAATGGCTCCGGCAGCCATTTTTGCCGGCCCTCTTGGGAGGAGAAGGGGAAGGGGAAGGGGAAGGGGTAGGGTGGGTGTTTGTTTTTTTTTAAATTTTTTTATTATTTTTAATATTTTTAAATGTTTTGTTTTTAAAATTAAAAGGTTAAAATGTATAATCGTCATTTTATATGAAAAGCTGAGGGAATAGTGACAAGAAGGACATATTGTACACATTTATGAAAAGTTGGAGACCTAGGAGAGCCAAAAAAAGTTGATGACCTATCCAATTCTAAATTCAAAGGTTGAGGACTTTTGTGTAATTAACCAGAGATAAAACCCAAACATGTAGAGAAAATTTAGAGATTGATTGTTTTAATAGAAAAATATATAGTTGGAAATGAATTTGTGAGAAAATTGAGTTTAAAAAATCCAAATCAAATAGGCAATAGCCGCGAAAGACTACAAGTATACAATCATTAAAAAAATAAGTTGAGGACCTATTTGCCATATATCCAATAGGGTGGGGGTCCAAAGTGTAATCTTTCTAAAATTAGAAAGTTTGTGCATTAAGGTGAAGGCAACACGTAAACAGAACGATTAGACGCGTAACTGGAACGTGTCGACTGTAGAAGGGCAGTCATCTTTGTCTCGTGGCCATCTCTATCCATTTTTCTCTCTCCCGTTACAGCATTTTTGTTCGCTTCTCAATCTCTCCGCCGCTATTTCATCGAGTTACTGATTTCGGGTTTGAATTAATCAATATGACTGGCAAGGAAATCCTCCACAAGATGAAGGTACCGACTCTTCTCCCCCCATTTTTCGCATGCATTTAATTACGTGTTTGGCGAAGAATGCGCATCTCATCGATAAATCAGATCCAAGTCTGAAAATATAGGACTTATTATGGATGTGATTTGTGTTGACAACTAAATGAGCGTTTGATTCATAATTTATTTATTATTTATCCTAATCCCTTTAACAAGAATCGGTTTTGCGTGCATTAGTTAGGGGTATTGATAGAAAATGAGCCGTTACAATTGAAACATGGTTTATCCGATCAAGTTTGTTTAATATATGAAATCCTATGTTCTTAGTACATTGCCATGCAGGGATATTGGTGCGTGTTTACAGTGTTAAAACCGTTTTGTGAATCAGGATTCTGTTGATTGGGATGAGGTACAGTAGTTTGATAGAAACGATGGACAAAAACTGCACTAATTGAATGAATCTGCCGAGCTTTCAATTATTCTTCTTATCCGTTTTTTCTGTAGTATATATGCAAAGTTTCTTCACATGTATTGCCTGTACCATAATATTGTCGTTGGCAGGATGGTTGATGAACCCAAATCCTGTTTCCCCTTTAAAAATTATTTCATTCTTGAACCGGCTGATAGGAGACCTGAGGGAGATGTCATTCAAGTTTTACAGAAGACCTCGATCTTATATTGCTAATTCGAAATTAAGAATTTTTCAGACAAGCCTTAGTCAGAAGAACCTTGCTTGCACCTTAGTTATTTCTCGTCCATGACAATCTTGGTAGTCTTGGAGTGGTTTTATTGATGGTTGTATATATTTTCTCATCGTTCGCTTGTAGAGTATTTATTATCAGAGGGGAGATATTAGTTCATTGACGAATGACAAAGTGACTATAATTTTGTGCGGCTATCAGCCCTGAAGCTGTTATAAATTGCAGAATCAAATGACTGGATATGATACAAATAGAAGATTTTACTTCAACGTAAACAATCCTAATGCCTAAATAATATGCAGCTGTTAGAAGTATAATGAGGAAACAGAGATCAATTTCTAAGTTTAACAATTTTCGATTTGATTGTATGTTGGCACAAGGAACACTAATTTCCAAAACTGTGCTTTCCCCTCTTGTCATTAATTGCTTTGCTATCTATGTTCATGCATTGCCCTATTTACTACGATGACTTAAAACACATCATTTTCATAAGTTGTCTTTGGCGACTGATTATAAATAGTCATGCGAACATCAGTTCATTGGAACCCTTTTTTTTAAAGAAAGATATTGTGGTTGGTTAAAAGTCAAACATTTGACCCCCTTTTAGAAAATGACCAGTGAAATGATATAATTAATAATTGGTCACTTATAATACAACTTATAAATTGATGGATTGTAACCCGTCGCCAAACACACTACAAGAATTTTATACTAATACTACAAATTTCCCGCATACAAAATGTAGTTTGTAAGGAAAGGTCTTTTTACTCCACAAAATAGATATTTTGTGGGTGTCTATACTTTCCCTACAAATTTTTTTCCGCATACGAACTTTTTGTGTAGACTAAGGTCTCTTTTCCCCACATGCAAATATCTCGTAGGGTTGGTAATTTCATGACAAAATTTTTTCTACATACAAATTATAATTGTAGGCAAAGATCTCTTTTCCCTACAGAAAAAATTTTGTGGAGCTTGTATTTTCCCTACAAAAATTTTTCCGCATACAAAATTAAAATTGTAATCAAAGATCTCTTTTCCCTATAAAAAAATATTTCGTAGGGCTTATACTTTTCCTACAATACTTTTTCCGTATACAAGTTAGTTTTGTAGGCAAATATCTCGTTTCCCCTCAAAATATTTTTTTTGGGGATATATATACTTTCCTTGCAAAAATATTTTTTGGTACACAAAAATTAAATTTCGAGCAAATGTCTCTTTTCTCAAAAAAAAAATTTTCTGGTACCACGTGATTTGCTTAAAAATTTATTTTTTCCTACCACAAACTTAAAATTTAAAATGTCTCTTTACCTTAAAAAAATAAAAAAAATCATATGGATAATTCTATATAAAATATTTTTCACAAGCAAAAAAAATATTTTGTATGGATAATTTCTGTATAAAATACTTTTCACAAGCAAATGAGAAAGGCGGAATTATCATTCCCCCCATCCCCCCACCAAAAAAAAAAAAGTCTAGACTTGTATTTTTCTTAGAAAATTATTTCCACATACAAAATTAAATTTGTGAGCATAACTATCCCCTTTTTTCCCTGAAGAAAAATGTTTTGGGTGTATTATATTCTCCTTAAAAATTATTATTCTGCTTATAATTCAAAAATATAATTAGAGTTCAAACACACAGCTATCTATAAGCCAAGCTATTTTTCTCCTAAAAATAAAATTTTTTAGGCATATGGTTTGCTTTAAATTTTCAAAAAGAAAATATTCTTTTGTTCAAATAAATTGTAATATCATACTTCTTTTTCTTTGTGAATTTTATTTATAACTATATTAATACATTAAAATTATTACTTACTTAACTATCATTGTTAGTAATTGAGCATGTTGTGTAGTGAAAGGTCTTGGACACCTTGATCATCAATGTGTCTAGTATAAAGTTTATATATGCGCAAATGTGTTTATTTGTGCATATTGTGTCTTCATTTCCCCTTCTTAACCACCTCTTTCTCGAACGGGGTAATGTCTGCCAAATTAAATTGGTCACTAATTCGAAATAGTTTGAATTCATTTCTTCTGTGATTGATTTTAAATTTTTAGTTATTTAGTTTGATTCGTTACACTGGATAATTGTTTGTTTATATTCATTTCTTCTAGGATCGATTTTAAGTTGATGTGTTAGTGTATCTATTCATTGGAAATGTTTCTAATAGGTATGTATTCTGTGCCTGTGGGTTGCTTCAACGATTTTTATGGCTTCTTATTTGCATCTCTTTCTAGTATAATCTGCCCAACAAGGCTGGCCATGTAAACATAGCGATGACATGTCTATTCGACGGGCTACATTGGAAGTGTTGGAAACAGGTATCATAAGTAAATGAATCAGCATTTTACTTTTATAATGATGTCTAAAACATTAATTCTATCATTTACACATAAGAATATGGATTCTTAAGTTTATGAGTTAATTTGTATTCATATTGTGCTTTGGGATAAATTTTGGACTATCAAGAACATCGATTCTTAAGTTTATAAGTTCATTCATATTCATGGATATGCAATACTACATTAGTTCGTAATTGCCCCGTTTGGCTTCAATTAATTAAATTTGTTGACACTGCTGAGTATTGTTTTCTTGGCATGTTTGGTAAAGAGGAGATATGTTGGCTAGCAAAAGATAGAATTAATTAATGAAGGAAAAAGTTCACAAGTTTATATCTTACCTTCCTTTTGAGTATTATATTTATAGGGAGTTAATTTATCTAACAATGGGATCATAAGTGGAGCATTTAACTAATTTTTTTGGACCATTTGGGTTTCAAGTTTTCTTAAGAGTAGTTTTAGCTTATATTTTGTGGCTGAATGCAAGTAATTGCATCATCTTGATTATTGATCAATGTATGGAAATAAAATGGGCAAGACTATTGTTGAATTTTGGCTTCCGGAATGTAGGCGGACCTTCATGAGAGATAAAGCAATGCTTAACGACATTTTCTCCAACTAGAGCCAGTGCAATTTTGGGAATAAGAGATTGGAGCGGATTCTGACCATTTTTGTATATATGTAGTTTAAAATCATTACAAGAAAACAAGGGCATCACCGACGGAAAATTCCGTCGGTGAAACTCAAAAATTCGTCTGAAATACCTTTCACTGATGGAAAAAATCCGTCGGAAAAACCGTCTGATACTCATCAGAAATTTCTGACGGATTTTCCGACGGATGAAAATCCGTCGGAAATTTCCGACGGACCTCCAAAAAATAATAAATAAATAAATTTTACCCAACCTGAAATAAATTTTACCAGCTTGTGCGCCCACGGGTCTAACCCGAAACCCGCGCCATGACCCACCAAACCGCGAATTAATATTCTTCAATTTGCAGCCATTGTGATTCAATCCATTAACCTGGGGGCTGGGGAGTAAGCTTCCGATCTCAACCACCAGGCTATTGTGTGTTCTTGTTAATACTTTCCCAACAAATATATATAATTTACTAATAAATGAAAAAGAGAAATATTCATATATATATATATATTTCATAAAAAATTATTCTCATATTATATATCTGTTCTTTCGTAATCTTACCTTATCTTATGATAATAATATATGAGTGAAAACATTTCTTTCTACTAACTGAAAGAGAAAAATTAACTTGCACAATTTTTAAGGACAAAAATAGTTGAAATAGTCAATGGGTCAACATATAGCATACTACGAATTTGTTTGATTCTCATTATTCTCTCTATTTATAATTTTACCTATTATTGATTTAATATTTGATTTGACAACTGCTCAATTATAACCATATATTTGAAACTTTTTTACAATTTTAATACACATTTTAACGATCTTCTCATTATAATTTCCCCACATTTAGACAAATAATGAAAATCAAACAAGCTCTAAGCCACTAATTTAATGAACACAGGGGCATATAGGTAAATATATGCTAAAAGTCACTATTTCTTTTTCCCTACCAACTCCTTCAACCCCTTTTCTGAAACTTGATATCTCTTTTTAGTTGTTTAAGGCGGTAGATACTAATTTCTCAAAATCTTAATAAACCTCATCCAATATTCATTGTGGGCTATACTGGCTTTACCTACCTACAGATATGAACGGAAAAGAAAAGGAAATCAATAATAATTTCAAATAAAAAATAAAGAAAAAAATTGCAGGCAGACCTGTGCATACCCAGAAATATCACTCCCTCCATCACTGGGTACCATTTGAATACTATATTACATGCTATTAAATCTGAACTAAGTGTGACTACTAAATCAACTGTATATTACTTTTATTATAGCTAATATATGTTTAATTGAAACTAAATACATATTACTATTGAATTTTCTTATTTCTGTTGTTCTCCCCGTGTAATGCACGGACGAGAATACTAGTTATGTAAAAAGGATATGTATTAGGAGCTATTTATACATATAAGGCATACAAAATTTACTATTTCTTCACTTGAATATTCTTGATAACGTCTTTAAAATGAGATGAAAAACCTATAAACAAAAAAATTTAACTAGTGTACTTCAATACATTGTCATATGTTATCTTTGGATATTTTAGTAACTAGGTCGTGCCCGTACTCCTTCGAGGCTATATATGGCTCCACCATTGGTTGGATCTCTGGGCAATCTAGAGACTCACATGCGAGTTTGAAAATAAGAGAAGTTTCAATTGTCGTTATATCAACTGTTTTTTCTAAATACCTCAGTATAGTAGTCGTATCATCGAAATGTTCTATTGCATAAATAATTCTAGTTGCTTAATTCCATTCTAATACCAGCAAATGGTATCTTTATACTGCCATCAACTCACACATTAGAATACTTTGAATTGAAAAGTAACTACCACACATCAGGTAAAAACGATCTAACACTATGTATGGCATTATATGGCCATGTGGTGTGCATCGAAAAACACCATATGAACATGCTGCTAGATCCGGACTAATACCCCAGGTGCATAAACCAGTCAGTCTATATAAGAATAATAGTACTTTGCTCCATAAACTTCGAACTCAGGCAATAAGATTACAACTTGGGAAAGAGAGATGAATGAGCAGACCAAGATCTATCTAATAGAAAAGAATCCTAGTTACATAAAAACATTACATAATTTTGCGTACCATCATACTTGATAGGGTCTTACCTTCACACACATTAGATTAATGGCTTGGTTTGTCTAACGTGGTTAACGTCCTGGTGGATTGCAATATGATGGAATCTGTCAACCAGATTCATCAAAGAATTCCGTGCTCATGTTCTGATTTAACAGACGTGATTCTTTGTCAAATCCATATGTTAAATTCATTGATTCCAGAACCTTCCTGATAGAATAAAATTAGAACTTAAAAGGATTAAATTGCAAAAAAATTGGAAGGATAATGCTATACATTCACCACATCTCAAGTTTACCTCCTATCTATCCCATTGAATTACTTGTATTTCACGATATATAAGTTTCGTGAAGTAAAAATAATTCAATTGAGTGGATTGGAAATGTGGTGAATATTTAACATTATCAAATTAAAAACCTAGAATGGGTATGACTTGGGCCGCCTGCAGCCGGAGGTGATTTCTTGGCTTCAAACATCTTGAATTAGGACACTAATAAAATTCATCCACCAATTACTTACATCGTAAAATTCACATGTTCAAGAATACATAGTAAAAAATTTAACATACTTTGTTACACGTTTTGTTATTATTGTTATAGTAATAATAATATGCATGTAATAAAAATTATAAAATGTAACACTGTACATTACCACAACTAGTGGATATATCATCATCATTATCATCATTCAAATTGAAATAAAATTGCACAATTCAACACTATCGATAGTGGAATTACTCAAGAAATTTTCAAACCAACTAGCAGAGAGCTTCCAAGTTCCATTCAACGTACCACGATCAACATGATAAAGTCCAAATCTAACGCCATATCCATCTGCCCATTCAAAATCATCCATCAACGTCACTACAAAATATCCACGCATGTCAGCTCCCTTCCTGCAATAGCAAATTAAACGATCCATCCATAGGTTTACATCTCAACTGCACACATCAGAAGTGAACTTGAATTCGACGTATGTAAGTATTAAGCAAAATGCTAATGCTTTACGTTATAGCTTGAGCCAGAAATGCAAGATAAGATTTGATGAAATCAATTCGTTTGACATCAAGACGAAGTTTTCAACTTCGTCTTGGGGTGTCGAATAACCTAAAGTTGTATCAACATTTAGCTTTTCTTGCAATAAATTGCACGTAAACAGAGCAAGGACATGAGAATGCCAAATATTTCCCAAACAAGAAAGGGTACCCACTTACCATTTTCAGTCACAAACATAGGCTTGTTAAGGTATCTATTCTAAGCATAATCAACAATCTCCTCCATGAAAGGAGGATCTACATTAAATCGAATAATTCCTGTCTGTAGAAAAATGAACGCACGTTGTCTTTTTCTTAACAATACCAAGAATACTGTTTCTAGTTATTATAGTTGCAACAGGAAAACTTCAGATCCAAATTGATGAACTATATTGAAATGAGAAAAAAATAGTATCATACTGGCTCTGCAATTGGAGCACCATCTCACTCCACAGAAGTACACACAAAGCCACGGATTCCACGGTCACTACATTTGGCACTGTTAGAGTTAGTTTAGTTTAGCCTTTATTAATTTAGTGCTTCACTTATTTACTTTGTGTAGTTTAGTCCTTGTATATTAAAGACGTGTGTCCCATGTAATTTTCATAATTTTATGTTGTTCTTTCGCTAGGGTTTCTTTACTCCCCTTCTTCTTCCTCTTTGTCTCTTTGAATTGATTTAGTTTTCCCTTTGAAATATATATATTTTAGTTTAATTGTTCACATGGTATCAGAGCCCTTTGGATCAAATTGGAATTGTAATGGTCAATTGAAAGCAAATTAAAACAAAATTGGAATTTGTTCTTTAAAACGTCACTTTGGAATTTGTTCTTTAAAACGTCACTTTGGAGCAATCTGTTCGTGGCTATTCGACCCAACTCTTGCCAGTGGTGAATCATAAAAATTATACCGGATGACTAGGGACGTCGTGGGATGCCGACCTGTCAGGCGTATGACATCACACTCGCCGTCAGATGGAGGCACGTGAGGCAACTGGCGTGAATTGAAGCGGCGCGTGGCAACGCGTGCGTCACTTTCCGGGGACCGGACTTCCACCAGTTGAGTCGACTTTCAATTGTCTATCCTTATTGGTAACTGTTTAAATTACTTTCCCTTTGTTTTATACTGTATTGCATTATCTTCCTATTTTGTGATGGCGTCGGATAATTCTCTTCAAGCAATTAGTGTGAGATTTAATGGTAAAAATTATGCATATTGGAGTCATTCTATGCAGCACTTTTTGAAGGGTAAAAAATTATGGGGCTATATTAGTGGAACTGTTGAAAAACTCAATGACACTGATGAAGATTATGCAACCAAGTTAGATAATTGGGACTCCAATAATTCAAAAATTGTCACCTGGATTAATAATTTGGTTGAGTCTAGCATTGGCGTTCAATTGGCAAAATACGAAACAGCAAAAGAGATGTGGCAACACTTGCAGAGGTTGTATACTAAGTCTAACTTTACCAAACGGTATCAGTTAGAAATTGATGTTCGGGCATTGCAACAAAAAAGTTTGAGTGTATGAGAATTTTATAATGCAATGACAGCCATTTGGGATGACTTGGCCTTTACAGAATCTCCAGCTTTGAAAGGATGTGAGGTATACATCACATATAGAGAAGAGCAACGGTTAGTTCAGTTTTTTATGGCACTTCGCAGTGACTTTGAAGGCATCAGGGGTTCTATCTTGCATCGCAATCCTTTTCCTACAGTTGATTCAGTTGTCAGTGAGTTTGTAACTGAGGAGACACGACTAAAGTCTCTTAGTAGAGAGGCTTCTACTTTGAGTTCTGCTACTTCAGTTTTAGTTGTATCATCCTCGCAAAATCAGAATAAAAGTAAGGTACATCAAAATGTCCCAAATGATGTGTGTAGCTTCTGTAAGCAACTAGGACATTGGAAAGGTCAGTGTCCCAAATTGTTGAAGAAGCAATCTCTTCAACAGAATTTCCAGCGTTATCAGCAGCCATCATACTTGCCTCATCATCCGAATGTTAATACAGTAGCTGTCCCACATGTTGGTTCTTTTATACTTGGTCCACCACCTACATCAGATCTCAAGTTAGCTAATCTTAATGAGCAGTCTCAGAAGTTCTTAGCCTCTCAGCCACACGCCATGTCTGTTTCTACTGATATAGGTTTGTCATCTTTGAACCCACCAGGTAATGACCCTACATGGATTTTTGATTCCGGTGCCTCTAGACATATGTCTTCTAGCCCTACATTGTTTACTTCTCTATCTTCTTCTAAACCTGTCACATTTATTATGACTGCTGATGGCACTTCATTGCCCTTAGCAGGCGTTGGTTCTATACATACTCATAATTTATCTCTTTTAGATGTCTTATGTGTTCTCAATCTAACACTAAATCTCATCTCTATTGGTCAATTGTATGACTCTGGATATTTAGTTCACTTTTCTTCCACTGCTTGTTATGTGCAGGATCCACAGTCTCAGAAGCTGATTGGGATATGCTATAGACAAAGAGAGGGACTATATGTTTTGGACAACTTGAGATCAGTGTATGTTGCTGGCCCTAGTATTTTTTTATGTTCTTTTCATTTGATTCTTCTTCTTCTTCTTCTAGTTTTTATTTATGGCATTCTCATCTTGGACATGTGTCAGCTAGTCGTCTGAAATTTTTAGTTTCTAAAGGTCACTTGGGAGATATGCAAACTCATGATATTTCTGATTGTGGTGGTTGCAAACTTGCTAAGTTTTCTGCTTTACCTTTCACTCGTAGTATTTCTTATTCTACTGCACCCTTTGATCTTATCCACTCTGATGTATGGGGTCCTGCCCATGTTACTACTAAAGGTGGATCTAGATATTATGTTTCATTCATTGATTATTTCAGTCGTTATTGTTGGATTTATCTTATGAAAAAATGTTCTGATTTCCTTTCTATTTATCGTTCCTTTAGAGAACTTATTAAGACTCAATATAATGCTGTGATTCAGTGCTTTAGATGTGATTTGGATAGGGAGTATACATCTAAAGATTTTTTTGAATTACTTTCTTTAGATGGAACAATTCATCAATCTTCATGTACCGATACTCTCAACAAAATGGTGTTGCTGAACGCAAATATAGACATATAGTTGAAATAGCTCGTTCTCTTCTTCTATCTGCTAAAATGCCTAATGAATTTTGGGGTGATGCAGTTCTTACAGCTGTCTATCTAATTAATAGAATATAATCTTCTCATACTTTTGGTCTGTTACCCTTTGAGTGTTTGTTTAGATCGCCTCCTAATTACTCTATATTAAGAGTTTTTGGATGTACTTGTTTTGTACTTCTTCCCACAACTGAACGTAGTAAATTGTCATCACGTTCTGCTATTTGAGTTTTTCTGGGTTATGGTGAAGGTAGAAAAGGTTATCGATGTTATGATCCCGTCACTCAGAAGTTATATGTCTCTCGTCATGTTATGTTTGTTGAACACATTCTGTTTTTCTCTATTGCTGAAAACACTCCCACTCTGACTTAATCAGATCTAATTCAGATTGACCCTTTCACATATGATATACCTTCTACCCCTACCTCTATTACAGTTGATTCTTCAGCTACTACAGATATACATGCGCCATCTCAAGATGTCTCTCCTTCTGTGGTCTCTCAGCCACCAACTGAGATTGTAGGTCCACCACCACCACCTCCTCCTCTGCCACCATCTCGATATCCTCAACGTATACGTAAGTCTACTCAAGTACCTCATTTTTATTACTCCTGCTATTCAGAATCTTTTTGTTGTTTCTTGTCATCTATCAATGCACTTTCTGAGCCTACTTCCTATAAAAAAGCTGTTCTAGACCCTCTTTGACAAAAGGCTATGAATGATGAACTCTCTACTCTACAAAAGACAGAAACCTGCGATTTGGTGCCTTTAGCTTCGGGTAAGAATGTTATTAGTTCTCATTGGGTTTATAAAATTAAGACTAAATCTGATGGTTCAGTTGAGCGGTATAAGGCTAGACTTGTTGCTAAGGGGTTTACTCAACAGTATGGTTTAGACAATGAGGAGACCTTTCCATCTTGTTGCAAAGATGATCACTGTTTGTACACTTATCGCTATTGCTTCTATTCATCAGTGGAGTCTTTCTCAAATGGATGTTAAAAATGCCTTCTTGAATGGGACCCCTCAAGAAGAAGTTTATATGACTCCTACTCCTGTGTGTCACATTCTCTTGGATAGATGTGTAAACTTAAGAAGGCTCTATATGGCCTCAAACAGACACCTCTTGCTAAGTTTGAGCAATTTTCTACTGTTGTTATTTCTCTTGGGTTTGCTTCTAGCCATCATGATTCCGCTATGTTCTTTCGGTATACTTCTGCTGGTCGTATTCTTCTTTTGTTATATGTTGATGACATGATCATTACTGGTGATGATGTTATTGGGATTGCTGATTTGAAGTGTGAGTTGGCCTGTTGCTTTGAAATGAAGGATTTAGGTCCTTTTATCTTATTTCTTGGGTATTGAGGTTGCTTTTTCTCCCAGAGGATATATGTTGTCTCTGTCTAAATATACTGCAGATGTCATTGAGCGTACTCGTCTTACTGATACTAAAATAGCTGACACTCCTATTGAGATAAATGTTCGTTATTCACCTTCTGATGGTGTTGTTCTAGCTGATCCAACTTTGTATCGTAATATAGTAGGTTCCCTTGTCTATCTTACTATTACTCGCCCAGACATTGCTTATACTGTCCATGTTGTTAATCAATTTGTGTCTGCTCCTACTACTGTTCATTGGGCAGCTGTTGTTCGTATTTTGCGTTATCTTTATGGTTCCTGTTTTAGGAGTCTTCTCTTTCCCTCTATATCTTCCTTGGAGCTACGTGCTTATTCAGATGCAGAATGGGCTAGTAATCCCACTGATCGCAAGTCTACTACTAGTTTCTGTGTCTTTTTAGGTGATTCTTTTATCTCCTGGAAGAATGAGAAATAGTCTGTCGTTTCCTGCTTGACAAACTCTCGCTGTTCGTTGCTATAGCATCGTGAGTTTGAGGGGGGATGTTAGTGTTAGTTTAGTTTAGCCTTTATTAAGTTAGTGCTTCACTTATTTTACTTTGTGTAGTTTAGTCCTTGTATATTAAAGACGTGTGTCCCATGTAATTTTCATAATTTTATGTTGTTCTTTCGCTAGGGTTTCTTTACTCTTCTTCTTCTTCTTCCTCTTTGTCTCTTTGAATTGATACGGTTTTCCCTTTGAAATATATATATCTTAGTTGAATTGTTCACAGGTACAGCTGGAATCATTGCAAATGCAACTGGAATAGATGCAGTCATTTGCATACAAGGTACCATAATGGTTTATCCCAATAAAATAATGCTATCTCTTAGAAGCATTTTTTTCTTTTGAGGCAAATTTTGGCATAGTCTCCAAAGACTGGGTCCAAAATCCTTTATAATGAGAAAGGAGAAATCTCATATTAGAAACTTGGCATGTAAAATTTGAGGATCAGTGTGTTTTCCTTTAACTAGGTGCTTTAAACCATTAGATCACATCGATCTAAGGTTTATACCATTTGAAGATCTAGCGCGGCATTGTACAAAGTTTATCTTTTCACGCTACTACTAATAGTGATTAATAAACTTACCAAGCCATATTAAAAGATAACGCCCTATCAGCAGCTTCCTTGTCCAGCTTATCCCCGGTTAATGATTTGAGATCGTAAAGGAGTGTATAACAATGGCTACTGCGCCACCTTGTTCAAACTACATCAATCAATGTCAATTTTTACAATAAGTTCAAAACCAACACTTTCAATTAACAAAATCATCTGCCATCTTAATTGATTGTTAACACTTACCTTAAAATGCTTGTGGTATAGTTCAACAGCTTTAGCATGTGCTAGTAGCAAGTTGTGCACAGCAATCAAATGTTCAATGTCCGAATTGATAGTAGAACAGTTACCAAATGATGGCCAACAATGAGCAGGTGGATAACTCGCCCTTTCATATGCAAATCCAGCAAATAAGTTAGGTTCATTGATGGTGCTCTGATACCTCACTCGATCACCAAAACTCCGAAAATACATTTCAGCAAAATGAACGAAATCGTCCCTACAAAGCCTCAACTTGCCTTTAAATCGGTGTCACACAAGGTAATTTGTGCAATTCAAACACAAATGAGTACATAATGCATTAGGGACTAAGCCAACCCATATATCTATCCTCAAGTTCTTGAGGATGGTCAAAGTGGTGAATGGTCACAAACGGCCAAATTCCTGCATCATTATATAAGACTGTGAATTGTATTACTAACACCAGCTACTTGAAAGGCTGAGAGCTTGAAATTATTAATAATTTGTGGGCTTGAAAGGCTGAAATTATTGTTCGGGTGCTTTTTAAAGGCTTAGAGAACGATATGGGTTCTTTTATGGAAATTTCAAGGTTTCGGCATTGGCAATCAATTGTCACCCCATGCTTATATAACCAATCTATTCCCAAGATTACATCAAAATTTACAAGATCAAAGAGGATCAAATTGGCCAAATATATGTCATCTTCTATTTAGATCGTAGCGTTGGACATAAAATCCCTTGCCACATAGGTTACCCCTGAAGGTAGTTTAACATTCATTTCGAAGTATTTCAGAGTTTGCATCTCGGGGAACACCACATGAAATAAATGAATGTGTAGCACTAGAATCAAATAAAGTGTATACAGGTATACTTGAATATAGGTCATACCTGTAATAATATCGTTGCTAGTGGTGTCATTCGGCTGGACCATAGCAAAAACTCTGTCCGTAGAATTATTGGGTTTCGGATTAGTTCGACAATCTTTGACCATATGTCCCTTCTTGCCACACACGTAGCATAGCCTCAACTCCTTTCGGCATGGGTTTGTATGCATTTTGTTGCACGTGGGACATCGCAGTTGATTGGTTCTTGAGGGCTCTTCTTGAGTCTTCGATTTCTTAGTGTTGACTTGGCTCTTTGTATTCCCGCAAAGTCTTTTATTTCCTTTGTTCCCGTTTTTTCCCGAAGAGCTCTATTTTTTATTAGTATTGGGACCCTGAGAATAGCGGGCTTGGTTTTCCCTAGCTCGAAGGATTTTTGATTCAGCTTGCTGTACAAGCAATGCCCGATCCATAACATCAGCGAAGGTCAAACCTTGAATTCCCAACATTACTACATCTCTAGCTAACTCAGGCTTTAGACCTTTGATAAATCGCTTTACTTTTAACTCCGTTGTCCCCAACATATGAGTGGCAAATCTAGACAATTCCTCAAAAATTTTAGCACAATTTGATACTATCATTTGGTTTTGCTTAAGATGGATAAATTTTTTTAACTTCTGATTTCTGGCAGTAGTAGAAAAATACTTGGTGCGGAATTTCTCACGAAAGTCTTCCCAAGTCGTTTCTTCGCTTTCCTCTATACTTATTAAAGTGTCCCACCAATAGCCTAAGCTTCCTCTTAACATAAAGGTAGGGTAATTTACGTTTTCTCGATTGGAATTCGGGAACATGCACAGAAACGAATATCCTTTCAATTGTTCTGATACAATTCTCCGCTTCCATTGGGTCTTTAGCTTCTTCAAAGATCAGGGGTTTAAGGCGATGGAATCGCTCTGTTGCATCATATTTATCATCCTTATTTTGAGACAACTCTCCGTTTGAGTTTTGTGGAAGTAATAGATCAATTTGACGGGCTTGTTGGTCCACCAATTGGGTCAACAGTTCTATAGTATGGTTGGTGTTTTCGTCATAGGACATGTTTCTATGCCTGTTCATAAATTTTGATTATGGTTCATCATCTAGCGCTATAGATTATTTAATAATCAAAAGTTTACTCAGCTATCTTGGTCAAATTTCTTAAATAGCATAAGCAATACTTATAATTTTCATAGAACGAATCATCCATTATTTTTCTAATTTCCAAAATTGTGCTTCAATGAATTGGTCAAGACATGAAAAATTTATCTATGACACCATAGTTGAGAATGCAAATCAAAGTTTAGTCCACATGTTGATGGGTCCCACTATATGCTTAATGGCTAAAATTTCAAGACTTAGTAACACAATTAGTGTAAAAATATATTTACATGCACACACACATCAAACCTAAAGATTTACTATATTTTTTCTTTGGTTATCTCGAGTTTTAAAGTGATTTTTCAAAATTCGTATATTAGTCAAGTAGCATCAAAAATTTTATTTTTAATGTTTTATATTACAATATGTTATATTTTGTTTATTTTAATTTTATTGACATTTTATAATTTTGACATACTTTATTTGTCTATTCAGCATCCATGTGTTACATGGGTTTAACAATTAAATATCTTTTTGGTCAGATGTTGATCTATGTGATAAAAGAGAGAAAGCTAACAAATGAAATGTCAAATGCTGTGTACAAAGGAATTTTTCAAATTTTGTAATAATCTCAATTAAAAAATACTTTTACTATTTTTTGCGGTTACAACTTTATTTATTCATTTTGAGATTCTCATTTTTAAATGTATTTTACTTGGTAAACAGAATATATGTCCTTGCAACGTATGGGTGTAAAAGAACTATTCTAAGTATGGTGCAGTGGTCGTGAATCCTAAGCATGTGATTGCGTTTTTGGAAATTTTTATATTCATTCATCTATATATAAGTCTTTTAAAGAAAAAGAAGAAGAATAAGAATAGTAATAATAATTTCGTGATTTTTTTGAATAACAATATTTTGATTACTTATGTAAAGGTCATTATATTTCATATTGAATTGATTAATTATTTCAATTTCCTTATACTTTTGTTTATTTGGTTTTTCCATGCAATGCACGGTATGAGATTAGTTAATTAATTAATTGATTTCATTAAAGAATTAATTATCCATAAAAGTCACCCAAAAATGAAACTAAGAACTAGAATTTTTATTCAAAAGTTATTCAAATTACATCCATATACCACGCTTCATACTATGTTAGGCAA
This sequence comes from Nyctanthes arbor-tristis, assembly GCA_963692815.1. Lineage (NCBI taxonomy): Eukaryota > Viridiplantae > Streptophyta > Magnoliopsida > Lamiales > Oleaceae > Nyctanthes > Nyctanthes arbor-tristis. The sequence goes on from CAVNYN010234332.1 coordinate 24,666, forward strand.
ATATACACACACACAACCCACAATTTCACATGTACAAGTCATTGCAGGAGAAACAAAAAATTAATGAATAACATAGGAAATTCATGCCATTTAGAATAGGTGGGTGTAGCCACCCCCACCGCGTCTACCTCCGTTTCCAACCAAAAAAAAAAAAATCCATTTTCAAAATTAGAAAAAATATGTTTTGGCTAGGAGTCATCAAATTTTAGCTATCCCTTACACATAATCTATTCTAACTTGATATTGTCAAGAATGGCCTGACTGTTACATGGGAAAAAATTCTACTTCGAAATATTCTTCGCGTCCAATATTTTTGAAATACACGTGCAAATGTAATTAAAGGAAACCAATTTCCGTAAACAATTTCGCCGTACATTTTCCGTCAAACAATGCCATGTAATAATTGTTTTCCCTTAAACAATATATTTGACCGTATTTTTCAAATTTGAAATTGTTTATGCGGTATCTGTCAAATGTTCCCCCCTAGATTATATATTATGTGATAATGATGATCAGTTTCACTTTAAAGAATGGGGGTACTAAGAAGTCATTTTTCAAAAATTGTGAATAGAAAGAAAGAAAAAGTTATGAGAATGGTAGAAGTGTACATACAAACATATATGCATGTACACGTGTGACGTGTATATGGAAATGAATGCAGGGAAAAGTTGATTTCGGAAAAAATGCAATTTAAAACAAGGGCTTATTATTATTATTATTATTATTATTATTATTATTATTATTATTATTATTATTATTATTATTATTTTATTACCTTTTCGTCTGGTCCGCTCATCTTTCCTGATTTTCTACTAAGTACAAAATGGTGGGTTGGTGTCAAGAAGCAATAATTTGAAGGAATATTGCAACTTTTGTGATAATTTAATTCGTAATATTAATCAATGTTTCAAAATATAATTTGAAACAATATTAGTAAATGAAGCAATAATTTGAAGGCATAATTTTAATAAATGATTAATTCAAAATATCTACAATCACTATCACTGCTATATAAAATAGTATTCAGCACCCGCGTGATGTACAGGAAGGCAACAATGAGTAAATAATGCGTATTGAAGGGAGAAAAAAAAGTAACACAAAAAAGGGAAATAGATGAGGCTATTAAAGAAAGAAACATGTCCTACTACATTCATTTCATGTTACAAATCCTAAAAGACTTCCTTGTACACAATATTAGTTGTTGAGTTTGCTAGTTTTCCGTATTTGTTATAGATCAACATCTCCAATCTGGAACGATTGGTCACGGGAAGTGACGTCTGTCTAATTCACAGTAATTCAACAAAAGAAAAGAAAATAAACGAATTAAGCAAAGAATTAGGAACACATCATATCTAATTAATCAAAAGAAAAAAAAAATTGTTTAAGGGTAGTGGGATATCATTGAAACTGAACAAAAAGCATTAATAACAAAATAAATATAGATTCAGTATTTGAGTTTAGAATAGTACAAATTGACTAACTTGCTTTCCCTAGATTTCCCAAATTTTCCGATTACGGTTGAAAAAATCATTTAATTTTTGAGAATAAAGATGGCAAAAAAAAAAAAAAAGAACCATAACAAAAAAATGCCAGTTAACTAAAATTTCTTTTTGAAAGACCAATTTACTAAATTCTGGAAGATGCCAAATAATTTTCTTCGTCACAAAAAATTATAACGAAACAAAAGACATGATACATATTTTGGTAGTCGAATATCAGGAAAATGGGATACATTGTCATATATAGGACTTCTCAAAAGCTTTCCGCCACTTGGCGGCAACCTTTTAAACCAAAAAATGGTGCAAATCTTACATCATCCCAACAACCCTCTCATATCCATTACTAAATTTTGCACCGAATTCTATTGTTCGGCATTTTATTAACATGCAAATAACAATTCTGACTCGCAAACTATATTTTATTTTATTTTTGTATAAAAGTTCTACATAGTATTGAAACTAACATATTAATTCCACAGAGTAACAGCATTATATAAGTAATATGTCATTATAAAGAAGGATTAAATTTTAAATAATTTTGAAACTAATATTTTGTACTCATATAATTACTGCTGAGGAATGATCATTCTTGTATTTTAAGTTAAGGATAGTTCATTGACAGTATACATATTAAAGATAACATGTTTATTTTTAAATTTAATAACTTATTTATTTTTTTGCTTACAAAATAGTTTCTCACATTCATTGGAAAATCAACATGTGTATGAAAAAAGGAAAAAGAAAGACTTTTAAAAATCCTTAAGCATATAAAGAATTGTTAAACGTTTGACCAAAAAAAAAAAATTGTTAAACATGTTTTTGTATATCTGGCCAATAATATCAATCCATATCAAAGCTGCCATTACAAAATAAAATACATATCATTTACTACATAATAAATCCCCTCCAAAATTCAATTTGATCACAGATATGCATAACGGTGTAAGCAACCGTGGATAGAAAAACATAAATTAGTTACCCATGATTCTAAGATAGGCTCTCATTTTCAAATGATTTACTGCGCTGGGCATCGGTGGAATGAGAAAATTAAAAAAGCTTGAAAACCCACCTCAAAACAAACGAAAAATATAGATCTCTTTAGATCCACACTAATTTTTCTACCTCAAAAACAAAACTCAGTTAAACACACACGTGACAGAATATTGGTGACTTTTGCATCCGTCTCCATCATCTTACAACTGGGCAAATAAAATAGGTATAATTTTCCAAGTTTGAATACAATTCTCTATTTACTCATCAATTATTCAGACGTGTGCTCTTCCGATCTCTAAAGGTATCGAATAATGGAATTGAGATTGAATTGAATTAAATAGAGAGAGAAAAGGGAAGATATCTATTCTATTACTTTACTCTATAAAAATAGAAGAGTGCCCAGTGGGCCATCCTTCCGTTTCCGCCCATAATTTTCATAGTGTATTTTTTTCATTTTCTTTTTTTTTAATTACCTATATATCCAGCCTGTTGTGCGTGTACTTTCATATTTTATATACTTGTGGGGCCCAATTATTATGACTATTTTGATTGCTTCTTTGGTATGATTTCTCACTCGCATTTTTTCAATAGACCGATCCCATTCTCCAAGGAGGTAAATATGCCAGAAGTTTCTTTCTTTCTTCTTTCATTTTTTCCTTTAAAAAAAATGCCAAAAGTTTTTTTTTTTTTAAATCGCCAGAAGTTTCTTTGCAGCCAAATAATTATTAAAATTGATTTGCGATATGCTTTTTTTATTTGTTTTGCCAATTATTGAAAAAGTTAATAGCACAAAATGAAAGCAATCTTATTTGTTTTTCATTATGTTTATAGTTTGCATCGAAAAATGAGAAGTTTCTTGAGTTTTGATTTATTGATAAATGGCATTTTTTCCATCTCATGTTTGATTTGGGAAAAAGCTTAAAAATTTATTATGATTTATGAAGTGTTTTAATCGTTATACATTTTTAGAACTAAATGAGTAATTATTGTTTAATAGGCTCCATTTTAACCTAATATATGCTTGCTTATGTAGGTTATGTAAAATGAATTGTTTTATGGGGATTAATCTCAGTGATGGAATTATTATTATTATTATTATTATTATTTTGAGTACAAGGGGATGGGGGAAAGGCACCCGGATAACTCCAGTAAGGGGTTAGGTCCTTAACTATTTGGGCTAACCCCTTCATCCTTCATTGATGGATTTTACAGCTTGAGAAGCATTAGAAATGTGATAAATAAAGGAATATGTTGAATGAAACATTGATGTATTATATATGTGGGTACTTTATACAAATCTAATTGAATACCTGATTTCTACTAATGGAAATGTGCTTCAAAACTGAAGTTTCCATCATTTGAAGTCATTTTCACCACTCACTAACCTTATCTATATATCAATTCAATTGTTGATCAGTTATTTGCCTATAGGTCCCTGCCTAAGGCCGGCTGAGTGATTGAGTTATTTGTTATGCATTGACTGTACAGTTGTATCATTTCCAAGTTAAACAAAAGATAATATAAGAAATAGTGAAACCGTCAAACTTCTTTTATCTTTAGCAATGGGATTTTATTTTTGCATAACTATTTAAACTACAAAAAATCATGGCTTTAGAAATGGATTTTTCGGTTCTTGAAACTATAATTCGTTCCTACAAGTTATTAAGAACGGATTATTTTGGATAGAAATTCCGTTACTTTTCTAGTGTGGCTGATAGTATCCTAACTGAAATTCCATTGGCAATCATTTCAAACCGAAAATCCGTTAGTAATCAAGAACAGAAATTCCGTTCCAAATACTTTATCTTCATCCACAGAAATTCCGTAGCTGAAAGCATTTACAATTGCAAACAGAATTTCGGTAAAAAGCCATTATATATATATAATTTCAGTTTGAAATTTCATTAACAGAATTTTTGTTGCTAAAATCATAGAGTATTACCAACGGATTTTTGGTAGGTAAAATAAAAAACTATTAGCTATGGACGGAACCGGTGTTCACTCAAGACCAACACCCACCAAAACAGCACCAAATCGATTTTTAGTTCGGTCGGTTTAGTTTAAAAACGGTTTAGATTTTCTATCTTTAAATTGTTTTTAATTTTAGACTATCACAAATTTTACGGAAGCATCTCGTTGGAGCTGGACTCTAAGAAGGAAATAAAAATACTTAAGGGTTAAATAGACAATTTAGCAATATAGCCAACTCATCCAACACTTGAAATATCAATCTGAATGCCTTCCTTTAAATAATTGATAATTACCATCAATATTTTGTGGTTTTCCATATAGGACTTGGGTCTTCCTATTTCTCTTACTCAAAATATATTTCTATTATTATTATGTGGCTTCTGACTTTCTTTAGATCTGATCTAAGATTTCTGGATTTGTCTTCTAGTTGGTTTTTTTTTTTTTAATTGCTGAGATTATTTCGGTTTTGTAGTTTCAATTTGGGTTATTAGTGGTTTGGCATGCTTCGGTTCAACTCAGTCCGATTTAACTCGATTTACACCCTTCAACCCCCAATCGAACCGATTTGATTACATCATCTCACAAACTGACCGAATCGAACTGGAAAACCGGCAAAACTGACCAACTCGGTCCGGTTTGTTTCGGTTCATCGAGTTAACTTGGTTGACTCGGTTAAAATGCCCACTCCTAATTCTCACATATTATCCGATAATTCAAACATTGGTTGAAGTTATCCAATAAAGAATCGATTTGTGTTCTGTGAAGAGAAAGAGTAGTCAGTTGAGAATGATATAAGGAAAGAAAGATAAAGTAGATGATTTAAGAATAATAAATAAACTACATCAAGAATAAAAAAATAAAAAAGGAAATATAGTACATGAGTGATGTCAGCAGTGATATCATTAATGAGCTTTCAGTGTGCTCTTCCGATCTCGAGAAAATACAAAACCAGACAAACTTCTCTTATTATTAATATGTATAAATTATTAGGTCCAGATCTACCAACGAAAGAATTGGCAGAGAATATCGGTTCAAAACATCAAAGCACTTTCGCCAAAGGAAAATTGGTTCCAAATAGGAATACAACTTTGCCAACCGAAAACCCACCATTGATTACCAACGGAAAATATTTCGTTAATGAAACTTAATAATAGAATCACTGTCGTTAAAAATAATATCACATTTGGCAACAGAAAATCAATTGGAAATATGAATACAAATTCACCCACCAGTAACTTTTTGCTAATCTCCAACGGACTCCAACAGAAAAATTTTCGTTAGTAATTTTGACACCAATCGGCCGTTCGTAAAAATGATGACGAATTTTTTAAAGGGAAATCGGTTGCTTAATAACAACGGAATTTTTTGTTAGCAAAAATCCGTTTCTAATACAACAGTACCAACTGAAATTCAGTTTCTAAGTCATGCATAATATTAGGTACAAAATATCGGTTGGTGAAAAAGGCTATACATTTACAAACAGAAAATCCATTTCCAAATACTAACGAAATATTTCGGTTGGAAATTTTTTGTTTGTGGAGGTGATTTATTTTGTAGTATTATGTAAAAGTATAAATTGTACTGTATTTGGCTAGCAACCTCATTTTAGATAGATTTGGCGAAGCCATCTTTAATTTAGCCACCCCTCTGATAGTACATGCTTGAAATCTAGATTTTGAAATTGGATTAGAAGCAAGAATTTCAAATGGCCAATAGCTGAGAGAAAAACACAACTAATAATCCAATAATAATAATAATCTCTTCAATATATATATATATATATATATATATATAAGCAAAATTGATTAAAAATGAAGTCAATATCTGATTTTGTTATTTATTAAAAAAGGGTCACTTTTTTTTATGTTTGGACTTTCTGATGTATGTATATGGGTAATTCGTCAACCCATTTTCCCGTCAAAAAAATAAAAAATAAAAAAGTTAACAACACATTTTTCATATAGTTGTTTTACATTAGTTTCCACTTATGCACAGAAAGAGACATGTTAGACGTTTACCATATAAAAGAAGTGTCAACTAACTTATTGAATGGATGATGCAAAAATCAAGTTACTATTTTTTTATAATAATAATAACAATTTTTCATAATAATTTATTGAATGAAAATTGAAGTTAGCTATACCACTATAATACTATAATTCAATTGAACATCTAAATATAAAAGAATAAATAAGTGTCAATTAAATTATTTTAATAAATTTGTCACAGCATAAATAATTGAAATCAACTTGGCATTAAAAAAGCTAACAAATTATATAATATTAAAATTTCCAAACGGTAACATTAGAGTCCATATTCTTTTTCTTTTAAATAAATAAATTAGGCCCTAAAACATTGTCAAATGAAAATTGTCGTTACTTATAACATTAAATTTGGGTATTGATGATCTTGCCCAATCCAAGACTCAGATTGGGTTTTTTATGGCATTGGCTGAACGGCTTTTTAAAGTTTTCTACTTGTGTTGAGTTGCGAACGTTATTGCACTTACCAATTCAAGGTTGGGGATTTGTTGGTCCAAATTTAAACGTTAAAAACAGAGGGACAAATAGATGCAAAGGTTGGTGACCTTTGCTACAATTTACCCTAAGATTAACTTAGATTACATGTAATGTACAAGGTAAATAGTTGCAATTCTAAATGAGCTACTTTTAAGACAAATGATATTAGCATCGCATCTCAATTTTACATTTCATTTTATCATCATCTGTTTTGTGGAGTCATATATGTGGTTCGCCTGCGCTATTCATTTTTTAGTTTTCCCTGGACAATTCACCAATTATATAAAGTTTATGATTTATAATTCCCAGGTTCTGTAAATGCTCAACGTAAATTCACCAAGTTTGGTGTTTGCGATTTATAAAACAGATTAATTAATACAATTATATGTGATCCAATAATACTTTAAGTTGGCATAAATAAATCATGAAATGAAAATTTACGTTAATTATGGGATTTTTTTTTAAATATATTAACTATATGGTTTTTTTAACACTAACCACAGTGAATTAGATACTCAACTTTTTTTTTTTTGACATTTTTTGATACTATTTGTAGTTAAATCACTTGATGTTGTCTTTTGTCTTAATTCCTAGATGTCTGTTCTTAAATCAAAGAAGACAATAATTTTATTTCTCTAATAAAATAGAAAAATATGAGAAGCTTTACCTCATAATCAAAATCTTTATAAGTATTTATTGGGCTTTTTTTTTTGTTTAACTTTAGTGGGGGAGACCGCATGTGAGAATAAAATTGGGTTGAGTAGGGCTTTAAAATAAAATTCTTTGGGTTTAAGCTGTACTTGTCAATCTAAAGTTTTGGGCCTTTCAGTCTGTATTTAAAGGTTTTTAATAAGAGTGGGAATAAATGCAAAAGTTCGGGACCTTTGTTTCTACTAATTTTGTTGTCTTCCTTTGTTTCTACTAATTTTGTTGTCTTTCTTTTCTTTTCTTTTTTCCCTTTCCTCAATTGTTAGGTCCTTCAAAAGAGTATTTTGGTCTTCTTGGTATAAAATTTAAATCAATTGATAAATCAAGGCAATTTTTAATTTTTTTTTTAACAATGAAGGCAATTTGTAAATTAGTAGCCAAACAAGAAGGAACTTTTTATATAGTAGACAACAAGGAGTCCTACCCCCTCCCCGGGTGACATTGCCACATAAGATGATGTAACACTCTCATGTCATCCTCCTCGGGTGACATTGCCGTGTAAGATGATGTAAAACTTATGCCATCAATGCAATGTGACACAATACTAATATAGCAATGTCGCATCAACATTAGGAGTTATATATCCCTTCCACCTGAGAAAGAGATCAACTCTCATTGATGTGGTATGTTTAATTACTACAAAATTTTCCTAACTCAAAGTTTATATATTTTATTTTATACATTCTATTAGGAACCCAAAATAAATATATATTACAAAAGAATACACTTTTATATTTACATTGTTACTAGTACCGCACATGTGCGTTGCAGGGGAAGACATTCTAAAAGAGATAAATAAATAAAAATACAATAGAACTCAAAGTTATGAATATTTATTTTAAAATAAAAAAGAATCCAATATATATTTTAGTGTATTTTCAAAAAGAATAATATCTAATACATTGACCAATTCGATGTAGACTTGTTTCTTACAATCAAGAGATAGAACTGATGATCAATCAATCACTCGAATTCAACTTGTCAAAGATATTAATGATTTATCCATTGATGTATCAAGCATTGAATAACAATATCATTGGATGAAGTAAAAGTAACTGCAACCAAGTTTCTTTTACACTTTAATTAGAATAAAATAATAGACATCTAATTCAAACAGAAGAATTCCAAAAAGTAAAACACCCGGTGTCAAATAAGAAAATATCATCCTGGTAATAACGCATTTGACAAAGAAAACATAATGATGAGACACACAAGGAATATCTCCCACAACATGTTTACGTTTGAATCCAACAATCAAAAATTCATCCTATAACACAAGGCAATAAAGACCATGCAAAACATGAGAAAGAAATAAAAAACGAAGGCATTTTTAATGATCAACTTAACATTTTCCTCAATGAACAAAAGCAGCAATTTTTTTGCCATTCTTTTTTTTTTCCCTTCCCATTCTTAATCAGCTGAAACCTAGCACATTTACAAATAGTAGAGTTGGGCTGTTTAGCCTCAATGCCTTTGCTAAAGATTTAGGTAATGGTCAGATTATTGCACAAACAAATTAAGAAGACATTAATGAAAACTGAAAAAAGAAAATGGAGTCTAACAACTTTTCAAGCACAATTCCTTCGGCATGCGATGGCTGGTTGGACTTCAATTTGCAACCTGCTCTACTGTAATATCATATCAAGCATATTAGCCACACCAAATGGAAATAGATAAAAACACTTACCAGTTGATAAAGCATGGCATGATAAAATAACAGAGGTCATGCCCACATAATTTCTAACAAAAGGACCCTTGAAAATAATAAACCGATCTCCAATAATAAAGCAATAGACATTTCTACCTCATGATGGCTGATCCATAATGAATATATAGTTTTATCATAACCAAACCTGTTGAAAAACCTCTTAAATTCATTTCTCACAGCTTTAGAATAGTTAGTTTTATCCTAATTAGAGAACTTTAAATTACCTATTTAATTTCATCCCACTGTGCATACCATGAAATAAATTGGAATCTGTGTTTACTGCAAATTAATTATGTAACATCCCGAAAATTTCTACAAATTAAGGTAAGCAACGAAATTGTTGTTTTGAAAGAATTACTTGAATATTATTGTAAGATGGCTTGAAGATTGTTATTGAATTGACGCTAAAGAAAGATCTTGGTTGATAATTGACATAAACTAAAGTATAATGACTAAATTGACATGAATTGAAGAACGTGGACTTGATTGAAAGATAATGCAAGGGGAAGGACTTCTTGGGCAATTTCCTGACAAGTGTGCGGCGCCACATCGCGCCACTTGTCACGAGGTGATTTGCGCCACTTGTCATGATGTGATTGGCGCCACTTGTCACGATGTGATTGGCGGAACTCAAAAGTTATTAAAACTAGCTAAATCCTAACTATTATATATAGGAAGCTAGGAATTTCATTTTTCCTCTCAAACCATTTCTCTCTTCTCTCTCGAACCTCAAAATTCGTCCAAAATTGCCTTGGGAAGGAGAAACCAATAGAAACCCGCCAAAATACATATTTGTCCTTTAAAAAGAGTCCCTTACCATATATGGAAGGATTATAGCTTGAGAGATAGCTTTAATTGAGGAATATCAAGGCTTTAAGGATATTTCTTCATGTGGATTATTCGAAGAATATTTGAGGTGGGTAACCTAATACTTTGATTCCTTTTCTACATGCATAAAGTTTTGATAAGATAAGTGTGTATTTGATTGATGGTTTTGATGAGACAAACATGGATTTGAATGCATTATTATTGAAAGAAAGATTTGTTTATTGCATTTGTATCGCTAGTTAATGCTCTACCCGTTTTGAAATGCTTTGTGATTGTATGGCCTTGCTGTGTG
>CAVNYN010234332.1:35203-60255 GCA_963692815.1 Nyctanthes arbor-tristis
TTTAATAAATTATGATAAATAATAAGTAAAAATAAATTTTTGTTTCTATTGGCATCATCTTACAATAAATATAATGTACAGTAAATTGAAAGCAATTAACTCAATCTAGTTTTTCACCCGTGTGATGCACGGGAAGAATAATTTAAAATAATTTAACTTATTATAAAGATTTGAGAAATTAGATTCTCACATGTGCTAAAAAAAATTAAAAACTTGATATCGTATAAGGAGAAGGTTACATAGAGGGGTAGTTATTTTTTTTTAATTTTATTTTTTTAAATTCTTAATTATTAATAGTTATTTTTTTCAAGTATAATTATATTTTATTTTAATTTTTGTTTTATGATATAAGTATTCAATTCATAAAAAACATCAATTATATTAACTTTATTTGTGTGCGTCAAGACCTATGTGATATGATGATATCATAGTCAATTCTCAAACATTTGAATAAATCTGTTCTTGATTGTTGTTTTCACATTGAAATAAAAGGAAGATTTAAAAACATAAAGATAAGATAACTTAAACATAGAATTATAAAGATAAGATAGGATTATGAAGATGATATAATTCAAAAATTAAAAACCAAAAAGTAGAAGGGATAAACATTAAAGTTACAGCATTGATTACCACAAACCAATCAAAATGACTAAAAAGCCCCCACTTGAAGCATTTTGGGCTGGAAAATTGCTCTTCCGATCTGTACCACAGCACCTCTCATCTTATTAATATATAGATTTTACATTTTGCTAGGGGAATTTGCACTTGTAAGTCCTCAATCTTTGCAGACAGTGCAATGGATCCTTAACTTTTCATTTTTGGTGGCTGAGTTTGTGATCTTTGGTTAACTAAACTGCTGAAGGATTTTTGAATGATTTACGTCTTCGTATTAAAAAAAGAAAAATAGAGAGATCGGAAGAGCGTCGTGTAGGAAAGAAAGAAAGAGAAGAAAAAAGATATGAAAAAAAAATAATGAATATGTTTCTCCTGAGATATGCAAAATTATTACAATATATTATTATAATCATATAGTAAGATATATGTGCGGTGTGTGTGAAGAAAAAGATGGTATAACCACAATGAGGGTATTTTATACCATACTATGAACTTGAAGTCATACCTGATATTCGTACATTCAAATCTAAGCATTTTTACTATTTTATTCTATCCTTTCCCTTTTTTTTTTAATTTTTATATTGATTCTACCTACAATTCAATCAGTATATCTTAATTTCTTTAAGTTTGACTATAGTATATATATCTTAGTTTCTCTGTAGTTTACCAATAAATACGAAACTTACATATTATTAATAGCATTTTACCTTATATAAATTAGGATATACATACTTTTTTTTTCTTTTTCCTTTTTCGAACGGCACAATTTTAAGAATGACAATGCCCTAGCCACCAACTTGTGCTTCCAACGTTTGTGCGTAAAACTAAAACCGATGATGACGATGAACAAAATAATTTCAAGCTATATATCTTCAATTTATTTATTTATTATTAATTTTTTTGGGGGGGGGGTGGGGGGATAAAATTGGGAGATTTTTTGGCCTTATTCTGATAAGACCTGCTCTTTTCCACATGATCTATCACCTTTGGTCTAACTATCTATCTTCATTTGTTGTAGTTGAAATCAATAAATAATAAATAAATAAAAACATATATCAATAAAATTATTAAAAATCATGAGAGATATTAAGACTAATTCCCATGCGAATAATATATATTTTATTAACTTCAAAAAATATATATTTATATATATATATATAATTAACATAGCCATTATTTACATTATTTCCATAAATGTTATACAGTGGGGCATTATAATAAAGTGATTAAGTTATAATATTATTATTGCCAACTATTCATGAAAACTCATCATTTAATTTTGGCTAATGCTAATTATTAAAAAAAAATTTGTGTGATACATCTGGGTTTTCTCTAGAATTATATAACTTGGAAAATTTTCTAACATTTATATGGGAGCTATTATAACACAATGTGCATACATAAATTAATATTACACGTGGTGCCACAGCGGCACCCATTATAAATGAGATGATGCCACACTTCAAACGAGTTTCTAAATTAAGTAGGAACATGCATGCTACCAGAAACGATATTCTTTGGCCTTATATGCTATGTGTACAGGAGATGATAGTTAACATATAATAATTTATTCAATAGCACGTGACGCAAATTTGTAAAATAATTATATAGAAATTCAATCCTACAACATACCCACAATGGTTGATACAGTGTTTCATATATTCATCACACCCTTGGAAGAATCCTTTATTATTATTATTATTATTATACATTCTCATTATTTTAAGTCAGTAGATATTACATATACCACATTATAGAGTGTCATTTGTTCTGTATCTCCTATTATATGCTCAAGTAGTTTAACTGATAAAAAATTATCATGATGAATAATTTTCTCTTACTTCTTCTGTTATTTCATGACTATACTATTTTAAAAGTAGTTTTTTTTCTATTCCCAGCTTTGTCGTATATATAGTTTCAATCTAACACTATATAGTATAGTATCATATGACCATGCGCGTCACATGAAAAATCACAATCATTTGACGTGCATTGTCATTGATACTATATGGTACCATACAAATAATAGATCATTTTTAGTTGTATATATAGTTAAATGATTGTATATAATAATAAATTTATTGATTGATGATAAACATTTCTTGATGGGACGTAACGCGTGGATTTATGAGTATACAGAATATAAGCCACCGTTTGGGACATTACATTACGAACAAGGATAGATTTGACAGAGAAGTACAATTTGTCAAACGGAATTGTAGATTGTCTTTGACGCCATTCTAACGTTGTTTTCCAACTGCAGTTGCTCCAATAAATTATTAAATCTCTCATTTTTCATATATATCTTTTCAATTTGTTCCTTGTTCTCTATAAAACCTCGATGCCTGAATGGTGAGTTTCAATTAGAGATCATACATATATTTATAGAGTGTGTGTGTGAGGAGGAAGAAAATAGAGAGAAAACTATGGGTGCCTCTACACTTCAATTATTGCTGGTTTCAATGGGATTTTTCATCTCATTGTGTTTCCTTCCTCATCATGCCCACGGCATAACCCGGCATTACGAGTTTAATGTATGTCACTGTTACATGTCTTTTGTATTGGAGCTCAACATGTTTATCCGTGTTTAAAAGATGAACCTTTTGGCAGCTTTTCTCAAAAAACGTTTGAAGAAGTTCACTTTCTTTGTTATCTTTTTCTCAAATTTCTCTTTCGTTGTCATCTTTCATCGTAGCTGGTAGATTGTCTACAATTAGTACCATTAATAATTGTGTAGTTTTTTCAATTAATTTAAAATTGCATTTACATTTCTTCTTGTGTTACTTAATAAAACTTTCTAGATCACTATGCAAAATGTGACGCGATTGTGCCACACAAAAAGCATGGTGACCGTAAACAGGCAATTTCCAGGACCTCGAGTTGTAGCTCTAGAGGGCGACCTTCTACTTATCAAAGTCACCAACCATGTCCCCAACAATATCACAATCCATTGGTAACCAAAGGTCTTCCCTTTATATATAAACTCTCAACTCCATTGATAATTCTTTCAAAAGTGATTTTTCTTCATAAACAGGCATGGAATTCGACAGCTTCTAAGTGGATGGGCCGATGGACCGGCATATATAACACGAGTCCGGATCTGCTGTCCCCAAATCCTGTCTCGCTTGCTGTCCGTCCAATAAAATCCTTACACGTGTTTATTTAATCTACAAGTCAGCATTTTCTTAGTTAATCAAATATTAATTAATTAATTAATTAAACACGTGTAAGGATTTAATTGGGGGGACAGCGAGCGAGACGGGATTTGGGGACAGCAGATCTGGATCCATATAACACAATGTCCCATTCAAACTGGGCAGAGTTATGTGTACAATTTCACTATAATTGGCCAAAGAGGAACACTTTGGTGGCATGCACATATTTCATGGCTAAGATCAACTGTTTATGGTCCTCTAATCATTCTACCTAAACACAATGTACCTTATCCATTCCAAAATCCCTACGAGGAAGTCCCCATCATATTTGGTAATCATCAATTTTATCGACACCATCATGTAGCGTTTCATTTTCTTTTTTAGTTATGTGTATATGGTATAGTATCTAGTTGAGGGTGACCTATTTAACCGTTACTATATATATTTGCAGGAGAATGATTCAATTCATTTCCCGAGGCCATAATTAGCCAAGCTTTACAAACAGGTGGAGGTCCAAATGTATCTGATGCATATACCATCAATGGACTTCCAGGGCCCTTGTACAACTGCTCCAAAAAAGGTACCAATCAAACTAAGATTTTTTAAGTACTCTACCAACAGTACAGAGACAAGATTTTATTTTCTTTTTCCCTATCAATTAATATCGTTATTGTCCAATGGTAGTCATATCTTATCTTTGAACAGAGACATTCAAGTTGAAGGTTAAGCTGGGAAAAAATTATCTTCTACGTATGATCAACGCTGCACTCAACAACGAGCTCTTTTTCAGCATTGCAAACCATACTCTTAGAGTTGTTGAAGCTGATGCTATTTATGTTAAACCCTTTGAAACTGACACAATTCTTATTACCCCTGGACAAACAACAAATGTTCTTCTCAAAACAAAACCTAGTTTCCCAGGTGCCACTTTCTTGATGACTGCTAGACCATATGTTACCGGACAAGGCACTTTTGACAACTCCACAGTTGCTGGAATTCTTGAATATGAATCCCCAATTCATTCTAACTCCTCAATCAAGAATCTTCCCCTCTTGAAGCCAACTTTACCCCCTCTAAATGACACATCATTCGCCACGAATTTCTCCAAAAAACTACGTAGTTTAGCCAGCCGAGACTTCCCGGTTAATGTCCCAGACAGAGTTGATAAACGTTTCTTTTTCACGGTTGGCCTCGGGACAAGCCCTTGTGATCAAAACCAGACATGTCAAGGACCTAATGGGACAAAATTTGCTGCATCTGTCAATAACATATCTTTTGTACAACCCAACATAGCTCTACTCCAATCCCATTTCTCTGGCCAATCCAACGGCATATATAGCCCGGATTTTCCCATCAACCCATTGCACTGGTTTAATTACACTGGAAACCCTCCAAACAATACCGTGGTTGGAAATGGAACAAAACTTGTTGTTTTGTTTCAACACTAGTGTGGAGCTAATAATGCAGGATACTAGCATTCTTGGTGCTGAGAGCCACCCTCTTCATTTGCATGGCTTTAATTTCTTTGTTGTTGGACAAGGATTTGGGAACTATGATCCTAATAAAGACCCTAAAAACTTCAATCTTGTTGATCCAATTGAAAGGAACACGGTTGGCGTGCCCTCGGGTGGATGGGTTGCTATTCGATTTTTGGCAGATAATCCAGGTACGTAAATAATTAAGGTCTTAAGTTCAAGTTTCGCTAGTACTCATTTGCAGACGAACGTTGTGCATGTGTAATCAAGTAATAAAGTAGACACGATTCCGAATTGGAAGCAAAATTTTAACTTCTTTGTGTGTTTTATCATTATAAATAACAGGGGTATGGTTTATGCATTGTCACCTGGAAGTCCACACAAGCTGGGGTTTGAAAATGGCTTGGCTTGTCTTGGATGGAAGGCTTCCCAATCAAAAGATCCTTCCTCCACCGTCAGATCTTCCCAAATGCTGACCTTGATCTTGGATTTTCCTTCTTTACTTTCACCATTAATGGCACCGAGTTGAGCTTTTTTATCCTTGAAAAATAAATCCACGTTTTCGATTGTATCAATCCCCTTTCGCAGACTTTTTGGCACTGACTATTTCATAATCTTTTCATTCTTGGCCAATCTGAAGAGAATATTTTTGTAATGTGATGATAAGCAGTTCAATAAGTTTGTGAAATTAAATTTGTATATTTTGATTTATTATTATTAGCATTAATTATTTTTACAGCATTATTATCCCCCCAACCCTGTGTTGAATTTGATACTTTATAGTATATCCCACATTAAAACTATTAATAAATAAATAAATAAATATATATATATATAATGGTTTAAACTACTCATCTAGTTGTTTTAACCTTAAAAAAGCCTTTATAGAAACATAGCTATAAATCCCTACCTGGGTGACCTAATATATGCATACAATAAGCACTCTTGTAGACTTTTATCTAAATTCAGATGTTAAGATGTAAAACTATCAAAAAAGATCTCCCACCAATATGTTAACATGTTATCCAACAAACTTGTTACATAAACCAATTAGTAATCATATTATGCCCCCCCCCCTTTGCCTCTCGTCATTCCCCTATTTCTACACATCAATTAGTTGGTACAATACTTTTCAAAAAAAAAAAAAAAAATTAGTTGGTATAATAATAATATGACAACCTGCTGGCTGGTAAGAGAGCATGACTGTTAGGACTAAAATAGAAAGGTTCATTTGCTAAATGAAATTATAAAGAAATGCAATACTTATATAATCACTTAAAGTTACAAAGTATACTCCTAAAATTTTATATTTCTCATGTCAATATAAAATATTTTTTAAAAAGTCTACTTGTATACACATGTTTTACAAAAGTATGTTAATAGAATGAGTTGTCAAAATCAGGGTACTTGATTTTTAAATGATGTGATGTGTAAAATATATAGTTTTTGTCCAAATTGTATACATGTACACTATTAAAAAACTGCCCTTCAGCGACGGAATTTTCCATCGCTAAAGCTTGGTTTCCGTCGGTAAAGGTCAGTACCGACAGAAAAATGGTCATCGGAAAGTCCGTCGCTGAAGGTGGTGTCGCTAATGTGCTTCGACGGAAATTTTGTGTTCGTTGGAAATTTCCGACGGATGTAATCAATTATACTGTGTTTTCCGGCGGCCAATCTTGTTGAGGGGCAGGGTAGGGTGGGGTGGGGTGGGGTGGGGTGGGGTGTTTTTTTTATTTTTTTATTTTTAAACCTTGTTTTAAAAAAATTAAAAAGTTTAAGGGGGTATAATCGTCATTTTGTTAAAAATTTTATGGAATAGTGGAAAAAGAGACGATTTGTGTGTATTTATCAAAGGTTGGAGGCTGTGGGGTGTTGTAAAAATGCTGGAGACGAAACTGATTCTTACCTCAAAAGTTGGGAACGATTTGTGAAATTAACCCTTGTGAAATCTACCCACAATAATTTTCATGAAAAAGCCAAATTTTGGCGTAACTGGTCACTCACTGACAGTTGCAACGAATGAACGAAATTTGTTACTTTAGGAGGAAGGGAAAAAAAAAAAGTGAAGGACCTTCGGATGTGGGGAAGTGGTTGAGCACACCCCCAAAGGTTGAGAATCAACTAAGCACAAAACAAAAAGGTTAGGGACCATACACTAATTTCCCTCTTTTATATTTTAATCTTCCACACTGTTGTTCAGGTACAAAAAATGGCGCTTGTTATCTCTCTCAACTGTAGTTACCCCCAACCCTTTTCTCCCACAAACCCTAATTTAAAATTGAACCCCTCCAATTTCTCCCCAGTATTCAAGCGCCATCAGTATTTTCTCTGCTCTTCCAGCACCGTAACTTCTTCTCTCTCTCTCTCTCTCTCTCTCTCTCTCTCTTAATCAATACTTGAAAATTTCTCTTCGTTCAATTCTGTATATGCAAATATCACCTCTCTTCTTTTTGCAGAAATGGAAGTGGCAAAGGCGTTTCCGGGTTCAGAATAACTTGGAAAAGGATTCTGGCGATAGCAATTCAGGCGGTCTGTGTGAATGCTTATATGTGTTTATGCATTTATTTCATTGTGTCTATAATTATTAATGTTGATGGTTTTAATTGAACTAGTTGCACAAAAGAAATAACTGTATTTGTTCGATTTCAGATGATGAAGCGAATAATCTAGGAGTTAAAGCTGCATTATCTATGCTAAAGTTCTACAAGAGTGAGTTCTTCTTGCTTTACTATTACTCTATCATTATCTTTGACACAGTTTTTTTTTTTTTTAAACCATATCTTAGTTATGATTTGTTATTGAAAGCACAAATTCCGTTCCATTCATGAGTTATTTAGGTTTGAATTGGCTCCAAAAGTTGATTATGTTTACTTTTCTATTGCTTAACTTCTACTACAAAAGAATATTATAACTAGGTAGAGTTTGAAGTTTTGAAGTTTAATGAGAGCTAATATTATTGCAGGGGAAATCTCGCCATTGTTGCCAAAAAGTTGTCGTTTTGTTCCAACATGCAGTGAGTATTCGATGATTGCTTACAAGAAGTATGGAGTTGCAAAGGGAACCATCTTGACTGCTTGGCGTCTTTGTCGCTGCAATCCTCTTGGTAAAAAGGCTGCTTCATCTTTTGGGTTACACAAACCTATCCATCATTTGCAATGACATTTTGCAATGGGTGTTACTTGTTGATTTAAAACCTTTATTGATAATCTTTCTAATTAAAAAAAAAAAAATCGTTAAGAATTTCTTGAAGTTGTGAAGCCCTTAACTTTCCTAGTACAATATATTAAGTGATTTGGGACCAGCTCTACTAGTATATTGGCTTTTAATTAATGTTTCATAGTAACCTTTTTTCCTCCTTTTTGGGCATTAAGATAGATAAGCAATGTGTATCTCCTTTTGAAATGGCAGGTGGATCTGGTTTTGATCCCCCACGATGGTTTAACGAGACGAGTCCACCAGAGCACTGAATTCACTTCAACTTGGGATACCAGAGTAAAAGGTACTGCTTTTATTTGGTTATCTTAAGTGAATTTAGGTAGTTACTTGTAGGAGGGGAAGTGGGAAGTGAAATTGAAAATGCTTTTTCTACAGTATGACTGCTACCATAAAACAAGGAGGAAAGAAATGCCAGCTAAAAAGCAAAATTATTCTAAGAAACTCATCTTTGCAATTAGTTTTCCCCTCTTTCTATTGTTCTTAAAACTCTGGAGTTAAATTGAATCATATGCATGGAGTTAGAGGAGTCTTGATTATTTTCACTTATTTGATTCCACTGTCAACTAAAACAGAGCTGAATCCGGAACTTATCTTTAGTTTGTATCATCAGTATAATAATCTGCTTCTGTAACATTGGTCAAGCCAACTCAATAATTGTCAACCTGGTAGTTTTGCTTTTGCAGGTGTAAGATGTCCTTTTCCAGGCGGACCTCCAATAGACAGATATGTAAGTAGCTGTTTTAATTCCTTGTAGTGTACCAACAGAGAGCTTCATAACCATTTGTGTTAAGAAATGAATCCTATCTCGAATAAATATGAAACAAACAACGTATTAGGACTTGGACTATTCTTCTGGATATGGTTAATCATCTAAGATGGTCTCCTGAGTTTTAATAATATGGTATGGAAGTCCGTTAAACCCAAATGAAATTTAGCTCTTGTTAAATCTTAAAAAGTGCACATAAGTTTAAATTTAAAGATTGTTATACTAAAACAAGCCACCGTCTTGCAGGCATGATCAGGATGAGAATCCCATATCCGTTGACATGGTTATTTTGATTTTTGAAGTCCTGGCTCTTATAAACTGCATCTATATTTTGGCTAAGCTGCTAAGGTCTTGTATGAATGGGTAGTTTTAGAAATGGAAATTTTACCAGAAGAAGTTAGCTGCATCCGGAGACAGATGTTTTTCTTAATCAAAAGCATCATAAGAATGAGTTTGTGATACTCTTTTCGTTTTGAAATCCGGTTTCATAATTTCAAGCTTTGTTTACCATTGAGTAGAGCCTGTCTCTGAGCTTCGGGCGAAGTGATCTATCGACTATCGATTGTCCTTAAATGCCTACCAGTAATAGTTCTAGTTTTAATTCCTTTTTCGTCCTTTTTCCTTGTTTTGCTTTGTAGCACACTAGCATCAGGGCCGTGCCTGACATTTTAGGGGCCCTAAGTGAATTTGTTATCAGGGGCCCTCTAATCATACATTATACTAAAATTATATATAAGAAATATCATGTATATAAATATAACTAAAACCATTAAAGAACTTATATGTAATGAACACCAAATATTTATTCATTTTTGAAACTAAAACCATAAAGTCACAATAGAAATTTCAAATTTCTTTGTTCTTTTACCATTGAAGGAAACGGAATTAGTTTAAGAGAATGAGGGTTCACTTTAAATTGAATTATTGAATGAATGTCATAAGAAATTAGGATTTTGGCCTTACTAAACCTTTTTTTTTTTTTAAAGAAAATTTAAATGGGCCTTCGCTTCATCTTTCGGTGGCCCTAGGCGACCGCCTAGAAGGTCTGGCCTTAGGCACGCTACTGACTAGCATTTGTACACACAATTTTATTTATTTATTTATATTTATATATATTATTATTATTATTTGTAAATAAGCATGAGCAGTTGAAAACTCCACCAAGACCATCAATCAAGTTTTACCTTTTGAACTGGTAATCACCATTAGGAATCAAAATGCTATAGAGATGAGACAAGCAGTCGGAACACATATAGAGGGACATGGCATTTCAAGAGATGGGATGGGAAATAGACTAATTAGATCGTTAACTGAACCCCAGTTAAGATAGAGATCGTGTCTTGTCTCTTAAGAAAAGAATCAGTTAGAACTGAGGTTTTGCTTGATATCAGTTTGCTTATACCAACTTGTTTGGGTCGGCTGAAATCCTGAACCGACTTGACTTGACCGATGGACATCCCCCAGTGTCCACCATTCATGGTAAGGCACACCCCATCTCCTCTATAGATCAAATGGATGGAAGATTGGTGAACTAGAAATGTGTCAAATTACCAAATTCTTTAGAAAATTAAAAAGCACGTCAAAATTAATTTTGATACTGAGAGACTTAGAAATTTAGAATGCTAAAGCGATAAATAAGAATTGGCAATCATGCGAACCTTCTTGTTTTTAGAAGGCTGCCTAATTTTTTAAAAATTGATTAACGCTCAATTTACAAAATGAATTAGAGCATCTTTAATGCAAAGTCAAAGTGGATGTCTTAGGTATATATGTGTCAAATAATATTGACATTACATTTAAAAAATTTTCCAATGTAACAATATCAACATTGTATATTTATCAAGTTATTATTAGAGATTTTGAAAAAAAGAATGAGAGAGAGATATATTGATTAAATATATTGATGTTTGACATTGTTCATAATAATATCATCTCATGACATTTCCTATGACAATGTCAAGTATTTAATGTGTAAAATCAACACTTTTTTTTCAATTGTCATATTATTATATGACTATGACTATGCATTAGAGATACTCATACTAAGAAGTAAGCTACCTATATTTACAAAACCGAATTAACGGCTAGTGAAAGGGAAGTTCATTAAATTCGCTATTCATATTCCGAGAACTAAGAAAGATGACATGGTCCGGTCACAAGTGAGAAGTCATCTTCTCCCTCCATTTTCCATGAAGGGACATTTTATCTTGATTTTGATCGACCACCAAATGTAATATAGTATAATAGTAGCTATTGATGTGATTTGTAGGGTGGTAACGTATTTACATTAGCGGTTGATATTATGTTACACTACCGTCTCCTGCCATAGTGTTTGAAACCTACTAGGGTTCATCTCCTATCCATTCAAAGCGAAAGTGACGAGTTGAGCTTATCCTCCTTTCTGGATGGAGGTAATTACTAATGGTTGAAAAACTCGAAATCATCACAACAATGTGTAATATTAATGAATGAAATCGTGTAGAATCATAGAGTGGAATGAAACTAGAAACTAGACTGTCTTGCATATATCATAAAGTAAAATGGCTCAATTTGTGTTGTTATTGTTTTGTCGATATCAATTATTTTCTCAATTTATATTGAATCTGATTCTAAACAAGAAGTGCACTCAAAGTCAAAGCTCTTGAACACACGAAAGAAGATGAATGATTTTATCATTTACTACAACTCGAATGCATTAGATGATGATGGCGATGGTGATGGTGATGCTGCTGATAACATATTGTGAAGTGTTGGATGGATGAGTCTGACATTAAGGGTTGCTTAAGAGTTGTCAGCAATCATTTCCATTAGTATCCATTTAGCAACCAATTTTTTTCCCCTTTGACCGACATTTAGCAACCAATTAAATAAGGATGAAATTCCGTCAAAGAAAAAAAAATCAGAGTAATCACTCTACTTCATTGTAAATAAATAATTGGATTGTATTTTATGATAATTAGATTTGTGAAAATACAAATTATTTAATCAACTATAAATAATTTCAATTAAAATTTGCTGATGAAGGGATCCTTCGTATAAATAAATCATGATCAAGAAGGAAAAATCAATCAATCAATTATTGATCAATTATTATATTGTGAATTAGGCTTGCGTAGCAGATTTTGTCCGTGACACGTCGCTGCATATAATTCTCCTCGGTAGAAATTATTTTTAATTTATTAATTGTAAATTTGCTATATTTTCTTTTGTCTGCGTGTCCGTAACATGTAATGTCTGCCTTTGAGTTGAGTTTTGGTAGAGTCGTGTCAAATTTCTCCGCCCGCGTGGCACCACCGTATTCTGAACGTCGAGGGAAAAGTTGAGTTTTTCCCAACTATCATAAAATTTCATGTGACATCATGTCTTTCCACTTTATTTGAAAAGTACATATATTATCATAGCTTAATTCTTGATTAATTAATTGTACTTTGTTATTTTTTAGGTTTCTTTTTTAAAAAATAAAGCGAATCAATGATATGTACAAACCAACTGACCAAGATGATAGTTTAAGGGATAAAGATCAGTCCTTATTAAGGTGAGATCCTGCTCGAGTCTATATATGTCCCCTAAAGTTTCTCAAATTGTATTAAAAAAAAAAGATTCAATGAAATGTACTATGGGTGGTTTGTATTGTGTCGTAGTGATTAAATACTTTACGTTCTGAGCAGAAAATATCGAGTTCGAATTACACGTGCCCCTCGCCTCACCTCACATCACCTCACCTCCCCTTTATACCTTTGCATCCAAAAAAGGATAAAAAAATGAAATATGGCACATGAAAATAAATAATGTTATTTATCTAGATTGGAGAAGTTGACATTTTCTTATTTGATATTAAATTGTAGATGTCACCTTGTATTTATAATTATTCATCCATCTAACAATGTAAAAATACCAACTAAACTGAGATCAATCTTCAATCTAGATAAATAACACTATTTTAATAAAATATATAATTTGTTGATTTATAGCTGGTTGTCAAGTGCATTGTGAGGGTTGGTTGCTTAAAAATGATCTCCCGCCATTTGCACATGTGGCGAAAGATTATTGAGAAAACATATACATAGTGAGCCCTTCTATGTGAGAGTCTATACAATTGTCTCAATAATCTCTCACCACAAGTGTTTATAGCAGGATAGTCTCGTTATAAATCTACCGGGAGATCATTACTGGTGCATTGCAAATACAGTAATTAGATCACTTAAATGTCCTTTAACTGCCTTTTCAATGAAATGTTGGGGACTTTTGTGAAAATAAAATAGTAATAGACGAAGGATGTTATTGCACTTCTAAAAAAGTTGCAAAGGAAAGACACAGAATTATCCTGATGCGCATGTACTATTGTACTCAACTTTGCATCAAACAGGGGCGATTCGAGGTCCGGGTTGTAGTACTTGCTTGTCAGCAAAAGAATTCTCTTATGTAGAAATTCTTTTATGAATTGTTTTTCAATTGAATATATATATATTTTTATCTTAGTCATTGATAAAAAAATTTTAAATTGCTCCTTGTATCAAAGATAATTAAATACAAGAACACAAATTTAGATTAAGCTTCTCCAACGAGCTATTTTTACTACTAGTTTTCAAGCACCAAATATCTTATGTTGTAAATGCGTCAAATGATGATTTGACATAATACCAATTATTTATATGAATACTTCACCACTTTATAAATCACAACAGCGATTCATATTATACCGCACTATTTGTCTGGTATTATAATGACACCAAACTTCTAGTACTTCATCAAATTTACCATGCAGAGGAATGTTAACGGATAAATTCCACGTCAAATAACTTCTCCACACAATCATTTTGTATTTGTTTTCTAAAAACAGGGTGTCTTTTTATCTACTTAAACTAAATATAGCGTATTTCATATTATTCACATACTCTAGGGATGGTCTGTGCAATTTGTTCGATGTTTCTGTAACTAGTAATCAAACGAGAATTTGAGACCAGAGGAGTTTTAACTGTCAAGAAGCAAATGAATATATACCTGTTTTTGCATAAGTTGCAGACTGAAGCAAAACTGCAAAGGCAGATGGATATGGTGTAAATTACAATTAAACCGTTGACCTACCCCACCTATAAGCTACCATCCTTCTCCTCCTCCTCCTCCCCCTCCGCCTCCCTCCGGCGTCCACCCACTCACCTAAAATCAGCCCACCACCTTTCTGTTACAACAAACTCTAACCCAACATTTTTCTTTTCGCTATTTTTTTAGTTTTCTTGCTTTATATTCACGATGGCCGGTGGAGGAGGAAACCCACCACCAGAAATTCAAATACGAGTCCACTCGCGGAGGGGCTTCAACGTGATTCATCCAGTGGAGGTGGAATCGCCATCACACACCGCCATCGCCCTGCTGCTAATGAAAGCTCGAACACCATGATGTACAGAGAAGTTAAGCAGATCGGAAGAGCGTCGTGTTCCCTTGGCTGGTTCCTTCTTTTGTTTTAGCCAATTTGGTGATGTTTATCATCACTATGTCGGTTAATAATTGCCCCAAAAATTGTGTGCTCTTCCGATCTTCGATTCTTGGGGAGATTTTCATTTCAGCCCTTCAAAGAAAATCCCCTACTCGGGCCGTCTTCTTCCGCGTAAGCTCCTCAATCTTGGATGCCTTTTATTAAGAAGTCTCAATTTGTTTGTTCCGGAAAATGCTGAATTTTGTTCATTCCGATTTCTGATTGTATCAGGATGAGTAATTTAAAGAACCGACAATGCATAAATAGTTAATCTTTAAGTGAAAGAGGAAAATAGGATGGAGGCATTCAAAATTTAAAGCCTTTTTTCATTTTAATGCAAGAATTTAATTGATTTTAATGCTAGCGGTGGTTATGTTTATCAAATTGGCCTGGAATTTTGGTTATGATAGAATTGCAAAATGATATTCATGTAATTGGATGGAAAACTTTGATGGTTGGACTAAGACATTGTAAATTTATTTGGAAGACCGTGAAATCAATGATCATGTATTTGTGAATCTTATGTTTGTGTTGTGAGTAAACATCAGTTCAAGAGGTTTCAAGGGATAGTTTAGCAATGTGCTAGAATTAAAATTAACATGAAAGGACAGTGTTGTTGCCATTTGTGTTGGGGATTCTAGTTTTACAGTCTTGTTGCCATTTGTGTTGGGGATTCTAGTTTTAGTTGCTGAAAGACTTTACTGTCTAACATATTATTTTCTGTATGTTATAAGAGTCGATGTATTTTTGCTGTCTTATCCACGCAGAATTGTTTGATTACTTACTAAAGTAGTTTTAATATTGACAAGAGATTGCTTTTGTATGATAACTAGACTGATGAGTTCACCATTCTTACTCCCTGCTCTGCATCTCTGAAAAATTCCATCCTTGAAGTTAGTGATACCCTTTTTTTTCTCTCTTGTACTTGTAATAAGCAGTGATGTGAAGTTTTGATTAGTACATGGTGAATGCATTACCATAACTGCCTCTGGAAAACCTTTACCTTCCACTTTTCCTTAGGTTAGAGAAGATGGGTGCCTTAGACGTGGATAAAGTGGTCCACGAACACCAAGGATGGCGCCTTATCACTTGTATGTGGTTACACGGTGGTGTCTTTCACTTGCTGGCCAACATGCTGAGCCTACTAATCATTGGCATTCGGCTTGAGCGAGAGTTTGGATTTGGTACGTAACAGCATTCATCATGTTGACATTGATTATTTTTTGCTTGCATCGTTATTAAAACTAGTTATTCTAATAATCTGTTGCAAGTTCAAGTATATTCATCACGTCTCTTATTTTTGCAGTACGTATCGGTTTGCTTTATGTCATTTCTGGACTTGGTGGGAGTTTGCTATCTGCCCTTTTTATTCAGTCAAATATATCTGTCGGTGCTTCCGATCTTTTTGGTTTACTCGGGGGGATGCTTTCAGAAATCATAACTAATTGGACCATATACGCTAATAAGGTAAAGTTTCCAACTAAAATTGAGTGAGCCTTTCTTGAATCAGTGATGCTTATAGTACTCTCATTTTTTAGCTTAAAAACTGAATGTCTGGAGAACTGTTCTGTTTTTTCAGGTTGCAGCATTGGTGACCCTTGTGATAATTATTGCTATCAATTTATCAGTAGGAATCCTCCCGCACGTGGACAACTTTGCTCATCTTGGTGGATTTTTATCTGGTTTTCTTCTCGGGTTTGTGTTTCTAATCCGCCCGCAGTTTGGATGGGTTTACCAGAGATATGTTCCTGATTATTCTTTGACATCAGCCAACCGGAAATTCAAGACATATCAATGCGTGTTCTGGATTCTCTCGTTGATCCTTCTGATTGTTGGGTGAGCTTTGGTTCTTATACCTTTATTTTATGTCATTTCACTCCATATTGGGATTGTTGCATCCTTTTGATGAGCAATTCTTTACCATTTTTGTATATGTCAGAATGGTTGTTCTAACTTAAAAGCCTGACTATTGGTAGGTTCACTTTTGGCCTTGTCATGCTTCTTCGTGGAGTTAATTTGAACGATCATTGTTCATGGTGCCATTATCTTAGTTGCGTCCCTACTAGAAAATGGAGCTGCAACGCGCAGCCCGTCTCATGTCAGGTGAGGAATAATAGCGAAATCAATATCCCTTTGATTGATTGAAGGAGAAAATATTTCTTAACAAGTCTTTTTTTTTTTTGCCCCTTGGCAATTTTTAACTAGGATAGCCATAATGTTGTGAGATTTTGCAAGTGCCAATATCCCATAAATTATGCCTGTTATATTTGCAAGAAGTAGTGTGGGTTCTGTAAATTTTGCAGGCTGAGCAAATAGGAAACCAGTATACTCTAACATGCTCGAATAACGGTAAAAGCAAGACGTATTCGTTGATAAATCCGACTCCAAGGCAGATTCAGGGACTATGTGCCCAGCTCTGTTGATGATGAGCAGGACTTTATGGTATCAGTTGAATGAATGTGGCACATTCAGTTCGATACGTACATACATAGATTGAACATTTGCCAGTTTATCCTATAATTTTAGTTATTGCACTGGTCATAGCTTATATATGTTCTTTTAAGTTCACACAGTTCAAATAGAGAGTCGAGTTGAGTAGCCTCGGTATTTCTTGTTATAGTCTTCTTCTATGAAGGATGCAAGCAAATTGGTCATATAGTGTTATAGCATGTCTGGCTTTCAAATTGTAAGTTGTGGTATTTTTCTTTTAAGCATGTTTTCATGCTAGTATAGAAAAAAGGGGCAAATTGTTGTCCGTCTGTCTTCAATTCCAAAAATCTACTCCCCTTCGCATAAAAATGATTCAGCACTAGACATCTAGTGCCGCAATGATATTAAACAGTGATATAAAATAATATCAGTCATTGATGTGAGTATATCATTACTCCACTCATCACATCAGTAGATGATGTATTATGTCATACCATCTGTCTGTGCTGTAACCGTGTCAGACGTTGGGTGCTAAATTTTTTCTACTTAAAGATGTAAACGAGCTAAGCCTGGCCATCTCACGAGCCTAAAATCTTAGCTTGGCCTCAGCTCGAGCTTTTTTGTTTCGAGTCAAAAAAGGTCTGAGAAAAAAGTTGAGCTCGGCTCAAGCTTTTTCTGAGCCAAGCCAAGCTTGGCATGACTTGTTAATTTTGTTTTTCGCTTTCTTAATAAAATACTAAAAAGTATAATATAAAATGTTATTTCTCATATACGAACATTGTTGAGTCTTCGGCCCACACAGGCCGAATGAGCTCAGTGGGCCAGCTCGACTCGAGCCTTGTCTCAATTTGAGGCTAGGCCTGAGCTTTGGCTTGTCTAATACGAGCCACTAGCCGGCTCGGTTTGGGCTTTTTACAGGCTAAGCCGTGGGCCGCCTAAGTTGGCCGACTAGTTATACATCTCTATCTTCGCTTAATGTAGCAGTAGGGATGGCAATGAGGCAGGTTTGGAACGGGTTATCCATACACTCGACCCGTGCCCACGAGTCTTGAAGTTGCTCTTGACCTGCCCCAAACCCACGAATTCATGGGGCTGGTCAAGACGAGCACAATTATGGGGCGGAATGGGGCGCCACCATGACCCACGAAAGAATCATGAATTTTTTCCGCCATGACCCGCGAAAGAATCATGAATTTTTTCTCTTTTCAATCAATGTTATGTACAACGTATTATTAATTGATGAGTGTAAAATAAAACAAAACCTTTATTTAGAATTTTAAAGTTCCCAATATAAACTAATTTAATAACATGATTCTTTCAATTCGGTAGAATAATCCTTTCAAAAAGTAATATAATAAAAAAGAAATAAATTGATAAACTCCAGACTTGTCCCCTTCAATCTTCATTATTCTCTTTGATTAGTTGTTAACTATTCAGAAATGGAAAAATCTAAATGGACAAAAAAATATACAAAAAAGATGACAAAATTGACAGTTGGTCAGGTAATAAGTGTTGATGAAAAAGTGGTGTGATGTGTTGAAAAACATGATTATGCTATGTGTCAGTTTTATTAAATTTTTTATATGTATTTTTGTTCATATAGCACAACTCCTCAGAGATATTTGATTCTTGTAAAAATAGCAAGAGAAATAGTCACATTTAGTAGCATTAAATAGTCATAAATCATTTATATATATATACACACACAAAGGTTAGTAACTTAATATTTCAAGTTTTAGAATTTTATATTAATAATTTGCCTCATGTAATACATATATATATATATATATATATATTTCAAGCAAAATGATGTTAATAGTTAGAGTTGATAATTGAAGCTTTTTTCTTAGACACTCGAGTTCAAACTTAGAATATCTTAATTTCTACAAATTTTTAGAATTAAATTTATTAAAAATGAAAAAAGGAAAACTCTCGGTGGGTCACAGGTCTATCGGCGCTGCTCTAACTTGATTTGGACCAGCCCTGGACCCATGGGCAGGGCAGACAATGTTACCTCATACCCACCATTTTGTCTCGATTAAGCATGATGGGTTAATCTTATTAAGGGCATGTCCTATATATATATATATATTCCATATTAAAAATGCCACTTTTAGAAGCACTATTCATTTGTGTTGTCTGATACGACACCGTTTTCGGCTTTCTTCCTTTCTCTTTTCTTTCTTTTTTTGGCCCATTTCACATTGATCTGATTGGGTAGAGAGATAGACAGGAAACCCTCCGTCTTCTTCGAGCGTATTGAAGCTTTTCAAATCTACGGATGTGCAACAGGAAGTTGCCAATCCACCCAGCTTCGCACCGTACACCATCACACTCGCTACACAATTCCTTTCTCCTTTGTCTTTCTAATTCCTCCCGCTACATTGGGGGTTTTTCGATTACTTGCTTTCTTCTCAGCTGATTTCATTGATAATGGGAAATGGATCTTAGATGGATGGGCTTTGTTGAGAAGCACTGGAAGGAGACTTTTCTTAATGTAAGAGATGATATATACTCCTTCATCCCCTAATCACCGTCTATAATCTCCATTCTGATACTACAAACGCAGGCTAAAATGGGTACTCCAACATCCTATTAACTAAGTCTTGAATTTTTGTTATTTTTACATTTTTTGCTCTGTGTATCCCATTTCATGATTTCATAATGGATAGTTTAGAAGTATCCTCAAAGCCATGATTCTTCCTCTCTGAAAATCTTTGACGTACATGCCTCTCAATTCATCATGAGCAGGGGTTTTAAATAATTCAAAGCTATATGATTAATGTTTTCAGTTATTGTTTTTTTTTTATATGTAGGATAGGTTTCTCTATTACTTTCTTTTTACAGCAATTTTGCTTCAGAGATGGTGCTTGGTTCAATACATTGAAGAAATTTGTATATTAATCTCTTCTAGGCCTTCCTTTTGCTTGTCGGTTTTCTGGAAATAATACGTTTCTTTACTGTTTTCTTTTTACGACAATTTTGGTACAAAGACGGCTTCCTTGTTCAAGAAATTGGGTGAATCTGTGTATTTGTCTCTTGTAGGACTTGCTTTTTGGTTGTGGGTTTTAGAGAATTTGGACCAAATGTCCCCAGTAAGATAGTGATGCGTCTAATTTTTACATTTGTGCATGGAAGATAGAAGAGATTTTCTCTTTAACCTTTCTGTAAGTATTTATGATGTTTGTCCAATAGACAAAACATAGAAATTCATAATTTAATCGTACATGTAGTGCTATACATTTTTAAGGTGTCTTCATGCTTATGGAAGATAGAACATATTTTCTCTTTAACCTTTTTGTGAGTATTTATGATGTTTGTCCTATTCATGAGACAAAACATAAAAATTCATAATTTAATCATGCATGTAGTGCTATACATTTTTAGGGTGTCTCCAGAAATTAATAAATGTGAAATGACACTTTCCATTTTAAACATAGATACAGATGAAACATTTTAAACATTGGTAGATTGCTCCTATTTTGCGACCTCATCATACGTGTTATATTCTTTGGCATATCAGATAATATAGAGGTGTAAGTATAGGGTGGCATAGCAATGATAATAGAGATTATCTTAAGTAGTAGGGATTTTTTCTCTTTTAGGTCTGATTTGTTTAGTATTGTAATCTAATTCTGTATTATCCTTATTTTGAAAGAATACAGAATTGTTGTTAATTTTTGTGTAGGCTAGAGAATTTGGGTTCCGCTTTATGCACATGACCATTATCACTTTAGTGTTATCACACGTACAATTATAGTAACAGGCTCACAGCACGTGCAACACAATGGTTATGGTAGAGTTGTATAAAAAATTATACCTTATATTGCTGATAAAGATTTTGATGAAGATGAAAATTTCGTCTACAATATCCAGACATCGATTGTGGATAATTTGTATTAGTAATTTTATTTGTATGAAATGGTTGAAGATGTGGTCCAATTATTACTGAATTGTTTAGATTTGCTCTCATTTTCTTTGTTTAGGGGCAGAAATGTTGAGCTATATGGGGATCTGCTGCCTACTGCTCAAGCAAAAAGGAGAAAATTAATCATTGCAGATTTTTTTTACCATAGTTACTTGATGCATATGGTTTTTGCATGTGGGTTATTTGATGGAAATATTTACTAATCGATCACATAACATTTCATGCTAGCTTTAGCAAATGGGGTATTCAAAAATCCTTTTACTTATTTTACTCCAAGAGGATTCAAAATTCTTAAAATTTAGATTCATTAGTAATAATTACTTGAAGAATCTTTATCGCGTCTCATTCAAACGCATATGCAAGCAAATTTTTTTAATTGAAGGTAGTGGGATGTGTGGCATAATGTGTAACATCTCGGAAATTTCTACAAATTAAGGTAAGCAACGAAATTGTTGTTTTAGAAGAATTACTTGAATATTATTGTAAGATTGCTTGAAGATTGTTATTGAATTGACGCTAAAGAAAGATCTTGGTTGATAATTGACATAAACTAAAATATAATGACTAAATTGACATGAATTGAAGAACGTGGACTTGATTGAAAGATAATGTAAGGGGAAGGACTTCTTGAGCAATTTCCTGACAAGTGTGCGGCGCCACATCGCGCCACTTGTCACGAGGTGATTTGCGCCACTTGTCATGATGTGATTGGCGCCACTTGTCACGATGTGATTGGCGGAACTCAAAATTTATTAAAATTAGCTAAATCCTAACTATTATATATAGGAAGCTAAGGATTTCATTTTTCCTCTCAAACCATTTGCCCTTTTCTCTCTCGAACTCCAAAATTCGTCCAACTTGACCTAGGGAAAAAGAAAACCAATAAAAACCCGCCAAAATACCTATTTGTCATTTGAAAAGAGTCCCTTACCATATATGGAAGGATTATAGCTTGAAAGATAGCTTTAATTGAGGAATATCAAGGCTTTAAGGATATTTTTTCACGTGGATTATTCGAAGAATATTTGAGGTGGGTAACCTAATACTTTGATTCCTTTTCTACATGTATAAAGTTTTGATAAGATAAGTGAGTATTTGATTGATGATTTTGATGAGACAAACATGGATTTGAATGCATTATTATTGAAAGAAAGATTGGTTTATTGCATTTGTATCGCTAGTTAATACTCTACCCGTTTTAAATTGCTTTGTGATTGAATGGCCTTGCTGTGTGGTCTGGCCATTCTGACTTTTTTCTTACACTATGACTTATTCAATGATCCCGGAATAAGGAAGATTAGTGTGGTGTTTGCTTTGAATTGGAATATCGGTATGGGTCTACTGGGGTTCATTGTGGATCCACTTAATTGAATTGATATGAATCTGGCGCGCATCACGGGTAGTAGTTTAACTAGTGATATGACCCTTTTGTGCATTGAAAAGCTTTGTACATGCAATGTATTTTCTTGAAAATGAGTTTCCTAAACGAAAGATGAATCAAAGGATTATGTTATTCACTGAGTACGTTGTACTCACTCCCCACTTATTACAATTTTTGTAGATAATTGGAGTTATAACAATTGAAAGACAGGGCAAGCTGGGAGTTGGATCGTGCTCGCAAACGGGAGTAGAGTGGTGCATGTGGTGTAAACCTGTTCTTGAAACTATCACGAATTTAATACTTTTATGCACATCTCTATAATATATATGTTTTACATCTTATAACATATGAGACAATAGAGAGATATAATCTTTATATTTATTTGAATTCTACTTTTCATTGTAAAAGTTTTCTAATGATTTAGCACACCTTGAAAATCAATGGAATATGTTTATTAATACAACTTCTTGTGTTTATATATTTTCTTGAAAAACCTAGTTGTAATGTTTCTTTAAAATGTTGACGATTTGTTAACTTATGAAATTATCTTTATCTATTAAACTCAGTAAGATAAGATAAATTGGATTGTTTCACACGTCCCGTCCCCGTTATTTGAATAAAAGCTTCCGCTACCGAATTTGTAAATTTCCCTAAGATATTCGGAAATATTGTAAAGTTAGCGGGGGCGTGACATAATGAGCTTGATCTGATCTAAAACAAAATTGTGAACATCTTTGTTCTTCATGTATTCTATTCATATCTAGAAGATCTGTCACATTTTTACCTGAAATAAACTCTCCCATGTCGATAGAGACACTGAACATTTAGAAACCATATTATTGTAAAACTCTCGCTTTTGTGGAGCAAGCAATTGAACAACAAATTCTGGTTACTACAATCAAGTTAATTACTTGCATTTTGCATAGTTTTGTGTTTCTCACTTTATTTGGAACATTCATCTTGGAGTTCCAATCCTTTGAAGTTATGAATATTACTTTTTTGGACATTTATCTTCTATTTGTTGATATTCTTGCTCCGTATGAACATTGTAGGAAAAGTAATGCTTACTTTGGAACTAATTAACAGTGTTGTCAAAGCTCAAGGATAACTACTGCAGCCACAAATGTTTTAATACTCTTGTTTCTTTATTCTTGCAATATTATTACTTATTGACTTAGATCTCAAATGCAAGTTTACAAAGTTAAATTTCATTTTTACGAGTTTGTAATTTGATCGTTTTCATCTTAGTAAAAAATTAAGAGAATAAGAGTTACTTCTCATCTCATTTGGCACACTATTATTCTTATAGATAAGTATTGATTACATTTTGGAGTATGATTCGCAAAGTTCAAAATGCCAAAATCATTTTATTTATTTTTTAAATATGTTAGTTTTATTTTTAAAATATTTTATTTTATTTATTTATGTTTCTTTTAAGTTAAACTCTTAGAGGGAGTTTGATTACAAACATGTAATTTACTTGAAAAGAGAGAATATAATGTCTTGAATTACTAGTAATTAAATTTTATAGAAAATAAATTACAAGTTTACAATGTATTTGATTGAAAGTAGAATTCATGAGAAAATTTTGAATTACTTAGAAAACAAAAAACCTACCCTCTCATAGGGAAACATGTTCTTTGTTTTCAAGGAAAATATAGGAATTTAAATGGAAACTACCATTTTCCTTGAAAAATTTATTCTAATATCGAGCACCTTAGTTTCATATCATTAATAATTCACTTTAACGATGACCATTTTTGGAATATAATTAAAACATAAACACAAAATGTACAACGCACGTTGCCGCAACTAGTTTCTATATGTTTATGGGTGGATGAGTTAAATTGTCCTCCCTATACAGCAGGATGACAATATGGACATCTTTCTCCTAGGTGAACTCCGGTCTCAGTTCACCCAATATCAAGTGAAGTTTCCACAAACACTGGGCTACGAGATCCGGCCCAATGGCCGACTGGCCCAATTAAACAACTAAAGGAAAACTAAAAATATAATAATAATAATAAATTAATTAAAAAAAAAAAAAAACTTTATCCGAGTCCCCGTACTTCTCCCGTTCCATTTTGTGAGGACTGAGGGGTAGCTGCTGCTAAATATCTTCTCTAATCTTTGTCTATTTTGATCATTATTATATGAGCATATCAAATTCTGGAAGCTAGAGGGCATGGCGGTTCGCGCGATGAATGGTAGCGTAATTATCCGCTGCTGTGCTGCGGCGCCACCTATCGCCTTCGTCAGATGTTGCCTTCACCCATACAAGGCTGTTCAGCTCCACCGTGGCCACCACTCTGCTAAATTAGGGTTTCGAATATGTACTTCCCACCGAAATAATGATAAATTTTTCAGTATTGCAAACAGAAGTGTTGCGGTTCGGAAGTATTCGGTGCAGAGCTTTGTGGATATGGTTGTGGAAGAACTTCAATCGCTGCGCAAGCGGGGCAGAGTTCGTGCATCCAATAAGTATGGTGTATATGTATATATAGTCGTACTTTCATCAGTTTTTCACTTCTCGGAGCATGTGTCGATATATTACGTCGAGTTGGTATGTGCTTTTGTGTGTGTGTGTGTGTGTGTGTTTTTTTTTTTTTTTTT
>CAVNYN010234333.1:0-35413 GCA_963692815.1 Nyctanthes arbor-tristis
CCGAAATCTACAGTTCAACTGTAGAAATATACAGCGAGAATTGTCGCTATTAAATGTCAAGATATACAGATAAATTGTATGAACATTTTTTATCAAACTGTAGTGTCGAGCATCAGCTCATAATTATAATTATAGAGATATACAGATAAATTGTGGAGATATACAGATATAAAGAGAAATCATTGCTTAAGGGCAATAATTTTATTTTATTTAAAAAATTGCTATTTTTATACAAGTTTTTAAAAAGTACTATTTTTAAAGTTTGATTTTTATTTTTTACCATTTTAAAAATTATCCCATAAAAATATGAACATGTACAATATACCAGCGCGATTAAAAACTCGGTGCAAAAAAAATAAAGAGAGTGAGAACCTGCATTTTAACGTGAAATCCCCTTAAAAGAAAAAAACGGCGGGGCGGGGGGGGGGGTGGTTCAAATCAACTCTTCTGATTTTAGCCTTTTGTCATGTTTTCCTTTCACTTTCGAGTATGTCAATTAATCAATCAACTGTTTTGATTCTAACCTTTTGTCATGCATATAATTACTTCATCTTACTTTTTAAATTTTCAATTTACACTTGTTTGGTAACAATTTTTTTTTTTTTTTTAAAAAGTGAGAATTTAAATAGATTTAAAATTTAAATTTTATATAAATGTCAACATTTAATTATGTCATGTGGAGGTAATCTATATACTTATAACATTAACTAAGTGTTAGGATAATTTTTTCCTCTCAAAACTGGCATCCTAAGAGAATTAAGAATTTAATGTCATGATGATGTCAAGCAGATGTCTCATATATTTTTCTTTTTTTATTTTTGTTCCCCATAATAATAATCTATATATATATATTTATAATACTAACTAAGCATTTGGATAATTTTTCCCGCCCAAAATTAACAACCTAAGGGAGTTAAAAATCTGATTTCATAATGATGTCAAGCTAATGCCTCATTTATTTTTCTATTTTTTATTTTCATTCACCCTAATAATAATCTATATCTATATATTTATAATACTAACTAAGTGGTGAGTTAATTTTTCAAGATAAACTATTATCCTAAGGGAATTAAGAATCTGAAGTTATAATGATGCCAAGTTGATATCTCATTTATTTTTATATTTTTGTCTTCGTTTACTCTAATAATAATCTATATATTTATAATATTAACTAAGTAGTAGGTTAATTTTTCCTGTTTAAAACCGGTATATTAAGAGAATTAAGAATCGATATATTTATAATACTACTAAAGTGGTGGATCAATTTTTTCCTCTTAAAACTGTCATCCTAAGAGAATTACGAATATGGTGTTATGATGATATATCAAACTGATATTTCATTTATTTTTCTATTTATATTTTCACTCACCCCAATAATAATATGTATATTCATAATATTAACTAAGTGGTGGGTTAATTTTTCCTGCGTAAAACTGACATCCTAAGGAAATTAGGAATCTCATGTCATGATGATGTCAAATTGATGTCTGATTTATTTTTCTGTTTTTATTTTCATTTACAATAATAATAATCTTTATATGTATAATACTAACTAAGTGGTGTGGTAATTTTTCCTATCTAAAACTGGCATACTAAGGGAATTAGGAATCTGATGTCATGATGATGTCAAGCTGATGTCTCATTTATTTTTCTGTTTTCATTTTCGTTCACCCTAATAATAATAATCTATATCTATTTATTTATAATACTAACTAAGAGGTGAGTTAAATTTTCAAGCATAAACTATTATCTTGAGGGAATTAAAAATCTGATGTCATAATGATGTGAAATTAATATTTCATTTATTTTTCTATTTTTATTTTCGTTCAGTCTAATAATAATCTATATCTATATATTTATAATACTAACTAAATATTGAGTTAATTTTTCCCGCTTAAAACTAGTGTCCTAAGAGAATTAGAAATCTGAAGTCATAATGATGTCAAACTAATGTTTCATTTATTTTTCTATTTTTGTTTTTGTTCACCCTAATAATAATTGAATAATACTAAGTAAGTGGTGGGTTAATTTTTTAATTTTGCATAATAATTTTTAATAAACTATTTATATGCTCACTTTAATCTTTTTTTTTTCAAATTTTCATAATTTTACTTATTACATCTTTTAATTTTCTATAGTAGTTTTAATCATCTCCCAATCGTTGAGGCACAACTTTTTGCCTTTAGAAATTCTTTAGATTTCGATTAATTAAGTAAGTGCGTCGATTAAATTTTTATTTATCCTTTGCCATGCGTTTAACTCGCTAAGTGCAGCAATCTCTCTCTCTGGGTATATATATATATTTATTTATTTATAATACTAACTAAGTAGTAGGCTAATTTTTCTCATCTAAAACTGACATGCTAAGGAAATTAAGAATCTGATATTATGATAATGTCATGATGATGTCAAGCTGACGTCTCACTTATTTTTCTGTTTTTATTTTCATCTACCATAATAATAATAATAATAATAATCTATATATTTATAATACTAATTAAGTGGTGGGTTAATTTTTCCGCCTAAAACTAATGTCTTGAGGGAATTAATAATTTAATGTTATGATGATATTAAGATGATGTTTCACTTATTTTTCTTTTTATTTACGTCTACCCAAATAATAATCTATATATTTATAATATTAACTAAGTGGTAGGTTAATTTTTTAATTTTGCATAGCAATTTTTAATAATCTATTTATCTACTCATCTTAATATTTTTTTTTAAATTTTTAGAATTTTGTTTATTACATCTTTTAATTTTATATAGTAATTTTTAATCATCTCCTAATTCTTGAGGTGGAACTTTTGGCATTTAGAGATATTTTAGATTTCGATTATCTAAGTAAGTATATCAATCAAATACTTAATTATCTTTTTTCTTGCGTTTAACTAGGTAAGTGCAGCAATTTCGTAATTATTTCTTTCCTTTTATATTTGAATAATGAAAACAACTTTCAGACCTTTTAATCAGCTAAGTATACAAGCAACTATATATATTACACATATATATTTGCCAGATCGGAAGAGCACACCAATTAACATAAAATATCAATTTTAAAAATAGTTGTATATATTTTTCTTTTAGTTAATATTTAATTCGAGTGATTTGGTTGATTAACATATATCACTTTTATTTTTTATCGTTTAATTAATTATTTGCTTTAGTTTGTTTTAGAGATGTATATCTGTTACTCGTGTAAAGCACGGGTAGATTAGCTAGTGATTAAAATGATGTAAGAGTTCACGTCACGTCAAATATGTGGTTAAATGTGATGTTGTCATGTGTCTAAAATTTAAAATTTAAATTAATTGGTAAATCTAATACAATTCTAATTGGTTGCAATCAAACAAAAATATGAAACTCACTTGCAATATACAAATATTTACTAGTCAACTTCACTCATTCTCTTTCTTACCTCACATAAAATAAAAATACTTCTTTACATGAACTCAAATACATGCATCTATGTCAAGAGTCACATTGTAGGAGTATTGTTATAATATTATTTAATTATACAAATACTTTTACAAAAACTTAAATAAACTGATAAGTGTTAGAAATTTATTTTTCTATATATTACATCACTCAAAAAACCAACATAAATAATTGTATCACACCATTCTATGTAAAATTTTTTGTACCAAGTGTATGGACAAATATACTTTTTTCAGATTAAAAAATCAATCTTCATACAGATTCAAAAATCAATCTTCATACCACATGAGCATCACATCATTTTTCCCATCTAGGAAAGTACTTAATAGAGAGAGAAGAATGATTACAAAAAAGAGAAGGAATGGTTGCAATACATTGAATATAAAAATGATATAAAATTATATGTATACTATAATGTGGGGCTATATAGATATGTAATGTGTACTGATACACGTCATATAGTTGTGGTTTCTCATATAATGTGTTCTGATAATATGCTACATAATTATATAATACTATATAGTGTTATAATATATGGTATTACATCAGAACTCATACTGAATACGTTCAATAAAATTAATCACAGGCATGAATTCAGAAAATAATTGGGAATTACGGATTACGCTGCATTATCACCTGGCGCAAATCGAGGTATATATAAATGAATTTGAGTATTTGACAAACACAACAAAATGGTCCGACCCACCTCCGGCAGCCACTCACGGTGGCACTCCACTCCATTTGTTCCGCCGCCTGCGTGACTCATCTTTTGCCTTTCCATATGGAGGATTTCACCTTCCATTATTCATGTCATAGTATTGTATCATGATACTCCTATTATGCAACTTACTATATTTAAGAATTAATTATTTCAAATCTCATTTAATTTCTCAAAATTAATCTTATATGTCACTATATTTTAATATTTATTTCAAATTTCAAATGCCACTACACTTCTAAAATATTATCTCATCCACCATTAAACTTTAATAATAATCTTACTTACCGCTGAACTTATCAAAATCTTACTTGATTCAACATTGAATTTCTAGATCGGAAGAGCACACGTTTCTTTTTTCTTTTCTTTTTTTTATTGAAACCCTATTATTCAATTGTATTATATATTAATTATTGAAAGTGCTGCATAGTAAAATATATTTTTCATAATTTTGCTTTATTAATTTTGACCGAGCACTGATTCAGTGACGAATGGGGTAAATATTTTATAAATAATGTGGCAAGTGAAATAAGTTTTAAATTATAATAGCATTAAAAATAACTTTATGAAAAGTTTGATGTCATTTGAAGGAAATTTGAAAGTATAATGACAAGTGAGATAGTTTTTATTTCCACTCTTATGGTCCCCACAATATATTTAAAGGAAAAAAATGTACAAATACTATTATTTACATATTTTCTTATATGGCTTTTTTTTTTTCAGCAACCATATTTTCTTAGAGCATCTTCAATGCAACCGTCTAGTCTTCGGGTGACGTAGAAGAAAGATATAGACACATAAAATTTACAAATTTCAATTTTCTCTCTTCTTTCACTTCTTTCTTACCTTTTCATCTCTTTATTTTTTATTTGTTCTTCACAATGTCTTTGAGAACGTCCAGTAATTAAAAGTGTCAAGAACATTGCGAAAAAAATATGAAAAATAAAGAGAAAAGGGTAAGAAAGAAGTGAAAGACGAGAGAGAAAATTAAAATTTATAAATTTTATATGTTTATATTTCTCCTACATGTCGCTCTAAGACTAAATATTTACATTGAAAATGCTCTTATATGCTTGTAGTGGCTTCAAAATTTCTTGAAGCCGATTTATTAAGCAACTAAAATTTATTATCAACGGCCAAAGAATTTGTAAATTGTGATAGTTCAAGTTGATCCTGCTTTCAGCCATCCTTGACCAAATACACATCCATAGACAATTTGTAGATCTTCAAATTTTTTTAGCTGTAAGCTGGTAAAAATAAAAATAAAAAGACAAAGAAGTTAGATTCTGACAATATCAATGACAATTAGCAACAACAGCGTCGACATCAACACACAAAAAAAAAAAAATCAACAACAGCATCACTTGTACAAAATTGATTCTTGAAGCATCAATTTTTTCCAACATTCATTGCCAGCCATACATTCTTTAGAAGTTATTTTCACATTTCTTCTTGCTATTCAACCATACATCCTCTTTAAAAATCACTTTTAACAAAATCAATTCTCACAAGATCAAAATCACACACTCCAAGCAGTGAAACTGGATCGTTAAGTCCATGTACGGCCATACAAACATGTGATGTGCAAATTGAGCCAACAACCCACATAGTGTTTCAATATGCAACTCAGTTCTACAAGCATGTGTAACTATACACACTCCAAAAGCAAGGGAATAGTTCAAGGTTGATTCGCTCAACCTTTGTCCAAGATTTGTTTGATAGTTGTAAGGAACAGAGTTTGAATGGATTTTTAAGCAAGCAACTTTCTTGCTTCATCTAGAGCAGCATTCATTCTGTTAAAAAATGTACCCTGTATAGCATATATAACTGGAAAAAACTCGGAGTTGCAAAGGTCTTGATCACAAGTGTTTGTTACTCTATTTTTGTTTCTATTATGTAACGCCTGACTCTTTCACCTGTCGTATGAATTTGAGCAGCTAATCTTTCCAACCTTCCTTGCTTAACCTTCTCGAGGCAAAGCCTTTGGCTGAGACAGTTGGAGTCACAGGCAAGGACAGTGGGGATGCTTCCTCCTCATCCCAACTATCTCCCCAACTGTCATCCCAACCTTCCTTTGATCCAG
Source organism: Nyctanthes arbor-tristis (assembly GCA_963692815.1). NCBI lineage: Eukaryota > Viridiplantae > Streptophyta > Magnoliopsida > Lamiales > Oleaceae > Nyctanthes > Nyctanthes arbor-tristis. The sequence goes on from CAVNYN010234333.1 coordinate 6,240, forward strand.
ACTCGAGTTTGCTTCCACGGGAAACTGGAAGCTCCATTTCCACTTTTTGGTATTTAGGATTCCTAGCAAAATGCTTCCAAATGAATTTTATGCATGTCCATACTGAAAGCACTGCCAATGCAGACAAAAACATGAACCCAATGGACGTAGTTTGCTTCAAGTGTTTGATATAACTGAATTGAGGTGTACTTTCTATATTCGTCCTAAAAATTTGATCCTTGAAACCAAGGCTACAGTTACCACTCCCCGCATTAAGGATGATAAAATCGCTACTTCTCACACTTTTAATGGAAACCCTAACCTGGTAGAACCAAATATATATATATTAAAAAAAAACTTCTAAAATTTAAAAAAGGGAAAAAAATGAAGGGCTCTCGAATTGCACAATGACACTATTCCAGGACCTATCTATTAATCTGAAAGAACTTCCAAATACTGACATTATCATCTAGAGGAATCCATTCATATATATACAAGGTAAACAACATATAATGGGCATCAGACGTTCAGATAGCATCAGAACGCAAAAGGGTATCCAAGCAGTCAACAACAGTACAAGAGCCGTTAATAAAAGGAGCATCTTTTATTGGATCCTGCAGCCACTTTCTTTATCCCTTCCAGATATATAACAATCAATGCACATTAGCACGTGTCAAGCAGTAAGCTGCAAGGCAAGTAATTTGCAACATGTCCACAGAGAGTTTTCAAACCCCATGTGTGAGCAATGCTGGTTGTACATAATATATAAGCTTTATTACCTAACCCATTTCTACAATAATGTGGTCCTGAATGTCTTACTGCGAAATATTTTAGGCAGATAACACCATCTTTACCCAATGAACAACCCGAAAACACAATAGCATCTAAGTACAAGTCATTAAACAAAAAAACTGTCAAGTCAGACCATGAATTTGTTGGTCTTGTTCTTGTTTAGCTGATTTCATGACGAACAATGAGTTGACAAGTACAACACAGTATTGTTGTGGAGAACATATTGTCATATTCGGACTTCCAAAAAAATTGAACTATTCTCAGACAAAATTGGATCAAAGCGAACCTTCAAAATGCCATGCCAAACTGATTTCTTACTAATGCAAAGAGTTTGATTCTTGTGAAAATCTTTACAATAATCCTTTTATATATATTGCGAATCATTTGAGTAACTTGAATGTCATCTATAATGTAATTAAAATAATTTCTATTCTGCCATCAACTGTTTAGTCACCATTCTGCGATAATATTCATTAATCTCTAGGCAATGTAAATAATTTGACCATCCAAAATTGTTAACATGCTTTGTGTTTATGTGCAAAGAGCATGTACAATCTTGGTACTTATAAACATTGTACTTTTGCTGTTCACTCAGGACGAATTGAATTAAGCATGAATGGCTTTTCTTCCCCAGTTTGATCAATCCTGTGGTAGGTGATATTCCCCCAATGGGAATAGAATATGCAGCCAGTCGAGCTAGTCAACATACTAGCAAGAGAGAAAGCAAAATGCTATTTTTTAAATCAAGAAATTGGCATATGTCTGCCTGTCTTCCCCTACTTGCACAGTTTCATGGTATTACACGACCTTTTCTTGAATTGTTTGTTGTCCCAAAGGCAACTTAATATACACTACTTTGGTGCTAGTTTAGAAATATCACAAATTGATGGATCGTAATTTTCTGGAAATACGCTTGGAGATTTCAAGGATTCCAGATACACAGGTAATAGCTGCGGATAGCTGAAAGTCTTATACAAATGCGGTTAAAATTAATTTAGATTATTATAGTTTTATGTGATTATTATTATATTCTAACCTAAACTTAGTTTTTAGTATTCAATAAACATAAGGACTACTCCGGGGTTGGCCATTTTAGAATCCGGATCCAGTTATAAAATATGATTCAACAGCATTCAAACTTGTTGAAAGAGACCATCAGTAATAATATCTACCTCTGAGTATTGCTTCTCTGGGATTTGAAGTTGCTTCTCTTCAAGATGAACAAAATCAGGAGAAGAAATAGAAACTGTAACTGGGCGTTCTCCTTTGTTGTGAATTAACAACGAAAGATCTAGAGAATCTGGGGGATCAAGAGTAAGAGTTCATGATATTGTCAAGTGTATACTACACAACACATCAGTTATTATAAAACAAGACAAAATAGAATTCTGTTTAGCAAAATTATCCTTTTGGATTGGGATTTAAATGAGTTGCTACTGCTACGACAATCTTTCCCAAGAGTATAACAAGCCTCATATAGTGATATTCTCTTTTTCCAACTTCAGTATGCCAGGCATATATAGTGATCTTAAGTTCCCATTTTACCGTCCTGGCTCAAAACCAAACACTGAATCGACAAATAAATTATAGCAGTTCAACAAATGTGGCTTATACAAACATAGACATGCAACAATTACCGCAAGCTAGAGAAGAAATGCGATGTATTGGAGATCAAAGACCACACCATCAATCCATAAATAGAAACAAAACAGCATTGTTTGAAATGCATACCATCACCGGGAACTCTCAAACAAGCAATCAATGTCTTATCGACATCCGTGCAACTATTTGATGAAGAGTCACACATATCTCTTGGTAGAGGCAATCTCACAATTTTAGAGCCGTCTTCAGACTTGGAGTCCAATCCCTTATTATCAATTTGCCCGTCTCTAGAATCACCATCATCTACCTTCTTTGGCTCATTTTTTGGGTCTAAGTGCTCACTCAGATCATCTTTCTTCAAATCAATATCATCAGTCTTCTTTACTGTTTCAACTTTCTTATTATTGACTTGGTCATTATCATTAACTTTTGAAGTCACTGATATTTTAGAATCAAAGCCAACCTTTGGAGGCCCATTCACCTAATCATAACAATATTAAAAACACTAAATTAATAACAAAGAGGGACAATTCCTATAAAAGAAGAGCACATAATTTCCAAAAGATTAGCAAACTTCACCTGTAAATCCGCAATTGTACAGTGAAAAACAACAAAAGCTGCAAGTGCGATAACCAGAAAAGTTGTATAACTTAACATCATCTCCTCGCAAATCTAAACAATCTGGCATTCGGACAACACTGTTAATTAACTAATTTACAATAGAAAAGAAAATATATGCATAATAATTAATGAGTGAGCATGAAGTCTAGGGTCAACCTATAAAGTAACGGAAATTAGAGAGGGAAAATACCAACCTTAAAGTGAAGAGAAGTTTAAGCAACTAGATTCGGATGGCCTGCTTGCACACGTTAACTGTGAATCTATGCAATAAATTTATTGAGTGTGGAAAGGGGACAGTAAATTTATTGAGTGTGGTAAGGGGAAAAAGTAAGGAGGATAGTTTAGGGTTTCGCATATAATTATATATATTGTGTACGTACGCTAAAAGAAAGAAGAATTTAGGGGAAAGCCATGGAAGTGTAGAATCGGCTCAACTGCAGAAACCGCAAATACCATTGTTATAAAAACCAGACGGGAAAGCCGGTGACCCAGCTAAGTGTCCGGTCTAATTAACAATTATTTTACAATATGTAATTAAATTGAAATTGACCCGGCTGATCCGGTGGGTTTCGCAAAGGATCGGTGACCCAAAAACTGAAGAATCGCCCTAGTTGTACATAAAGGGAATTTAGAACTTGACATCTTTTAACCTATATTTTTCACCTAATAGCCACTCCCCTTTTTTATCATTGTTCTCTCATTGCAGTCCAGACATCCAACAATAACAATTCACAAGCCTACCGATCCAAAAAAAAAAAATCACAAGTTAAAAATTCTAATTCAAGGTCCTTTTCTTCTCTTCTTCATATTGCCACATCGTTGTCTCAACGATAAAGTATTGTTTTTAATTCCTAGTTGGTATTGTTTTTAATTCATATTGCCACATTGTTGTTTTAAACATTTATGAAGTCTTTTTTTGTTGGTGCTTAGATCGCATGACAATGTTTTTATCAGTAAAAAATATTTATTGGTTTCACTTTCACTTGTGTAATGATATTTAATTACAAAATTATAGTAGAATTGACACTAATGGCAATTATTCATGCTATATTTGTCAAAAATAATTCAACGGGTTGATCAAAATTGACCTGTCGGTTTGACCGCTGAGTCACCGCTTGAACCAGTGAACCAATGAGCTAGGTCCTAGGCCAGTTCAATGTCCGAGATGGGTCTGATAACTATACCAAATACAGTCGACTTCATAGGTAAAAGAGGTTAGTTATTGGTAAGACTTCCATTCTCAGCTAAAAAATTCTACACGCTTCGACGAATTATTAATCCTCCATCGTTTGTCTTTTCAACATCAAATATTACTATTTATCTAAATTAGAGGGCGGTTTCGAGTTTAATTGTCATCTTTTTATTGGTAATTAAATAAATTAATTCTCTCATATATTTATACAATTTCACACATATTTCAATATAGTGTTGTCAACTAGATTAGAGGTTAATCTCTAGTCTAGATAAATAGCATTATTCTTTTACATAGTCATCAATCATCATCATATATTAAAGAATTTTATTTAAAAACATAAAAACTATACTCCCTCAGTCCTACACAGAGAGGGACGGTAGATATTTTCATATAAATTAAGAATTAGTAGGTAATATAGTTGGAATATTTAATTTTATATATATTTTTGCGTTTTAGTATTGAAATGAGTAAAACTTGGAGTTGGGGTCAAGAAAACGAACGTTACAGCTTCTAGAGGTTTAGGGGTAGGACAGTCGTTCACCATATAATTGATTTATTTACAACATTCCCCATTGAATGACTATTTCTACATTAATTAGAAAAATTTTCTAGCGACATATAGTGCTATACCATATGACACATATATTGTTAGAATACTACTCCAACTTAACTTCATCATTAAAAACCTTGGTTTAACAAAAACTACAACATCCCACAAAATTTTAGAAACAAACTAAGCAATGTGATCGTTAGTTTGATAATGATGGGGAAATTACTCGAATTGCATCAATTGTAAGGTTACAAATTGTTACTCAAATAAGTGTCAAAAATTAGGAAGTGATTATTGATAACGTAATCGTTATTTTGACGATGATTGAATAATCACTTGAGTTTGAGATCGGAAGAGCACAAGATTCAAAAATTGTTACTTGACTGATGCCTAAAAATAAAAACGTTGTTACTGGTTAGTAGGACTTGAAGTAGAACAACCAAATTGTAAGATCATAATAAGTAGGGAGACTTAATGAGTAATAAATAATTAAGAAACCCTAAAATGCCATTTGTTCATCTTATAAAATAACCACATGAAGAATTAAGGAAGAACACTTGTCCCTAATTTTATTTGACAAAACTCCCAAAAGATTTTTGCACTCATTCCTACTGGCTACTCTCAAAATTATTAAGGCCAATTATCTTGCTTCTTATTGGTGAATCTCAAGCTCTTCATTTATATATAAAGGAAATTCATCTATCAATGAGTAGGATGAAAGAACACTATGAAAAACTCACCAAAACGCTTATTTCTCACTTGAAAAAGAGTCTTCTTCATATATAAGAAGAATCCAACTTGAAACAACACTTTGATCATAGTTATCAAATCTGGCTCGACATTGAACCGGCCTAGGACCTAGGTCAATGGTTCACTGGTTCAACCGGTGACTCAGCAGTCGAACCGATGGGTCAATTCCGATTAACCCATTGAATTATCTTTGACAAATATAGTATGAATAATTGTCATTATTATCAATTCTACTATAATTTTGTAATTAAATATCATTACACAACTGAAAATGAAACCAATAAATAATCTTTTACTAATAAAAACATTGTCATGCGATCTAAACACCAAAGATCGGAAGAGCTTCATAAATGTTTAAAACAATGCTCTTCCGATCTAATATGAATTAAAAACAATACCAACTAGGAATTAAAAACAATACTTCATCATTGAGACAACATTGTGGCAATATGAAGAGAAGAAGAAACGGACCTTGAATTGGAACTTTTGGCTTGTGATTTTTTTTTCTTTTGGATTGGTAGGCTTGTGAATTGTTATCGTTGGATGGCTAGACTAAAATGAGAGAACGAGGATGAAAAAGGGGAGTGGCTATTAGGTGAAAAATATAGGTTAAAAGATGTCAAGTTCTAAATTCCCTTGATGTACAATAACTAGGGCGGTTCTTCGGTTTTTGGGTCACCGGTCCTTTGCGAAACCCGCTAGGTCATCCGGGTCAATTTCAGTTCAATTACATATTGTAAAACAATTGTTAACCGGACTGGACACTTGGCCGGGTCACCGGTTTTCTAGTCCAACCGGCCGGTCCGGTCCGGTTTTGTTAACTATGACTTTGATTGAGAGATATCAAGGTTTTGGATGTACTTTTCCACTTAGAATTATTTAAGAAATATTTGGGAAATCAAGAGGTAAGTAACTAATGTTTTGATTCCTTTTTTAGCATTCATGGAGTTTTCATAAAATAAACTTAGATTTTGATTGAAGTTTCCATGAGATGAACATGGATTTTGATGCATTGTTATTATGTAAAGAAAGATTTGATTTATTGCATTTGGATCATTAGTTAATACTTTATCTGTTTTCTCTTTGCTTTGCTTTGTTTTGTTCCATAATAGGAGTCATCTAATGATACTGAGATGGGTGGCGATTAGTATGGTGTATTACTTTGTATTGGTATTGTATTTTGTTTGAAATTCCGGTAAAGGGCAACCGGGGATTTGAACATGGATCTACTTGAATATACATGGCCATGATTGAATTGATATTGAATGGTATAAATGCACGCTATGAATAGTAGTTTAACTAGTGATAGAACCCACTTGTGCTTCTAAAAGTTTTGTGCATTCAATGATTTTCTTGAATTTATGGTTAAAAGGAATTTCTTAAGCGAAAGGTGAATCGAAAGATTTTGTTACTCACTGAGTACTTTGTACTCACTCCCCTCTCTACAATTTTGTAGATGATTGAATGCATGATATTTGGGAAGCAAGCCATGAGTTGAAGCATATCCGTGATGGGAATAGAGTTTGACATGTAGTGAAAACTGAACTTTAGAGCTTAATATCTTTTGTGCTAATAAGTAAAGTATGTCTAACTTTTTATGTGATATATATGCATATAAATATGTACAAACAAGTAAACATATAGATAAATGATATATATATATGGCTTATAATATGAAAGATAAGACGAATATATAATGCCTGGAAGTCGAGGTTTCAATATAAAGGTTTTTTCAGTCACTTGATTCGGCTAGTTGGTAAAATATACCTATTAAAGTAATTTGAGGTATTCTTTGAATCTTATTGTTAATCTAGGTTTAATTGTGCGATATGCTTTAAACAAGAAGTACAAACAAGGAAGTAGGAAACAAAGCTTATTGTGCTATTTACGTTTTATTGAGAACCTAGTTGTAATGATGCAAAAGCGTTTGTGCACGGAAAACAAATGAAGAAATAAGAAACCAATTCTACTTCTTGATGTTGATAATGGCAAGAAAGACTTATAAGTATTTCCAAATTTGAAAGGAAATTCGGTAATTAGTGTTTCAGCTTTCCTAACTCAAAGAAGAATCTATGAAGCTATGTATTGACGATGACGGAATAATTCTTTAAGAGTATTAGAAATCACTTGAATGGATTTGCCTTCAAAAATATTAAACCATCTAAAGACAAGTACAAATTGTTCGTTTTGTATGTCACGTCCCTACTATTTGGATAAAAGATTTCGCCATACAATAAGTTAGCTAATAAAAAGACATTCATAGCAGGTGATGTGAACCCTTATAGTATTGGACGAATAAATCCCACAATGTTTGGAATCCATCTCAAGAAAGCTAAAAATTGGAAACTTTCATCTTTAACTCAACTAATCCAACCCAAGTAAAACTAGAAAATGATTCCTAAATCCCCTAAGAGTATGGAAAGATAGCACTCAAGATATAAGATTAAAATTTCAAGAGAAATCAACCTTTACAAGTTCATTGAGTTCAATAAGGATCATTGAAATGGAAGGGGCTTTCAAGCCTCCAAATGTTTTTACAAGAACACAAGCTAACCCTAAATGACAATAAAGGAATCCCATTTATAGTGGAGTGTGTCTTGAAGCCAAAAAAAATTACAAGAAAAAAAAAAGACAAAATGCTCAAAACTTGGATGGTAGAATGCAGTCTAGCTGTGTAGCCGTAACATTTCTTTTGTGTGCCGGCACCCAACATTCGGCCCAAAATGGTAGATGTTTGGCCATGTTGTGTGGCCGCATGGTGTAGACATGTAGCCGCATAGATATTTTCCTAGATTTGCACTGTAAGTTTTTGAACTTCTTGATTTGATCTAAATCGACCTAAAATTTAATTTTTGTGCCTGTTTTGATCCTCAAGCTCAATTCTTGGTGCGTTGAATCTTTTCCCAGCTAAAAGGATCGACTTTGACTCATCTTCAATGATCCCAAGTCATGAACTCTATGAAATCAATATTTACAATTTAGTCCTCAAAATTTCAGTCGAGCTCCAATGCATCAATCAAAATGATTTCCTTTGGCATTATTGCATCCAAATCAAACTTGGCCTTCAATGCTTCTCCCATTTGAGCTTGACTTATGAGATGTTGAACTAATCCCGCCATCGACTCTCGAATCTCTTTGGCTTTGATCGCGTAACGGGATCCACCGGTACACGGAACCAAACTTTGACTTCCTTGGATCTCATCATCCCTTCTCTCTTGAGAAGGACTCGCCCTCGAATCATCACCTACATCAAAAAGAGATAAATCAAAAATATTAAAAGTGGTGGAAATACCATACTCACCCGGAAGATCGAGCTTGTAGGCATTGTCATTGATTTTCTCGATAACTTGAAATGGACCATCGCCGCGGGCATGTAGTTTGGACTTCTTTCAGTTGGGAAACCTTTCATTTCTCAAGTGAAGCCACACCCAATCTCCCGGCTTAAAAGTAACTTGCTTTCTCCCCTTGTTAGCTTGAGGAACATATTGCTCATTTTTCTTTTCTATTTGACAGTTAACCTTTTCATGAAGAGCTTTCACCAATTCAACCTTTTTCTTTCCATCTAAGCTTTTTCTTTCATCCACAGGTAAAGGCATCAAATCCAAAAGAGTCAAGGATTAACACCATAAACAACTTCAAAAGAAGAAAAATTGGTAGTAGAATGTACACTTCTATTATAAGCAAATTCAATAAAATGTAAACTCTCCTCCCAACTTTTCAAATTGCTCTTAATAATAATTCTTAAGAGTTGTGTCAATGTCCTATTTACCACTTCAGTTTGGCCATTGATTTGAGGGTGACAAGTGGTTGAAAATAAGAGGCTTGGTCCCTATTTTACCCCACAAAACCTTCCAAAAATGGCTAAGGAACTTGACATCTCGATCCGATACTATACTCTTAGGAACTCCATGTAGCCTAACAATTTCCTTAAAGGATAGGTCGGCAATATAAGTGGCATCATTCATTTTATGAAATGGAATAAAATGTGCCATCTTACTAAACCTATCTACAACAACAAAAATTGCATCACTCCCTTTTTAGATCTAGGCAAACGCAAAACAAAATCCATTAAAATCTCGGTCTAAGGTTTATTAGGAACAGGTGAAGGAGTGTATAAACCTCGGGGAAAAACTCTAGACTTGGCTTTCTTACAAGTTATGCATTTAGAACACGCCTTTCCTACAGCCCTTTTCATTTTAGGCCAAAAGAAATGTTTTTGCAAAATTTCCAAAGTTTTTTTCACCCCAAAGTGTCCCATTAATCCTCCCACATGGGCTTCTCTAACAAGCAACTCTATCATGGAACAACTAGGCATATAAAGTTTTAGATTCACGAAACAAAAATCCATCATGTCTATAAAATTTGTCAAAGCACACTTTTCACAAGCCACAGGTATAGATGCAAAATCACTATCATTGACATACAAGTCTTTCAGATAGTCAAATCCCAACAATTTTGCATTCAAAGTAGTAATAAGACTGTACCTTCTTGATAAAGCATCGACTATGATGTTTTCTTTACCTTACTTGTATTTGATGATACATGGAAATGTTTCAACATACTCCATCCACCTGGCATGCCTTTTGCTCAATTTCCCTTGCCCCTACAAGTGCTTTAAAGACTTGTGGTCGGTGTGGATCACAAGCTCCTTTGGTCACAAGTAATGATGCCAATTCTCCAAAGCCCTTCCCAATGCATAGAGCTCCTTGACGTAGGTGGGATAATTCAAAACGGCACCATTGAGCTTCTCACTAAAGTATGCAATTGGTCTATTCTTCTGGGTCAAAACCGCTCCACGACGCTCTTCCGATCTGCATCACACTCAATCTCAAAAGTTTTGTCAAAGTTAGATAATGCAAGAACCGGTGTGGCACACAACTTATCCTTAATGACATTAAATGCATTCTATTGTTCCTTACCCTACTTGAACCCAAAATTCTTTTTAATAACCTCGGTGAGTGGTAAAGCTAGGGTGTTAAAGTCTTTAAAGAATCTTCAATAAAAACTAGCCAACCTCCTTACTTTATGACACTTTTGAGAGTAGGCTATTCTTTTATGGCCTTGATTTTCTCATCATCTACCTCTAGACCCGTAGCACTAACATCATAGCCAAGAAATACACGTTTTCCATACAGAAATGACATTTATTGAGTTGGCATACAATTTCTCTTCTTTTAGAACATCAAACACACACCTCAAATGCTCAACATGCTCATGCAAGGTCTTGCTATAAATCAAGATATTATCAAAGTACACCACAACAAATTGGTCAATATATGCACGTAAAACATGATTCATTAATCTCATGAAAGTGCTAGGTGCATTTGTGAGACCAAATGGCATGACTAACCACTCATACAAACCACATTTAGTTTTGAAAGCGGTTTTCCATTCATCTCCTTCCCTTATTCTAATTTGGTGGTAACCACTCCTCAAATCAATCTTACTAAAAATACAAGAACTAGGCAATTCATCGAGCATATCATCTAACCTAGGAATGAGATGTCGATACTTTATCGTAATATTGTTGATGGCTCAGCAACACACATCCTATAGGTTCCATCTTTCTTTGGCACCAAAAGAATGGGTACGACACATAGACTCATGCTCTTCCGATCTCATAGCCCTTGCTCATCAACTTCTCCACTTGCTTTTGGAGATCCTTTGTTTCCTCAAGATTGCTTCGGTAAGCCGGCCTGTTGGGGATGAAGGCTCTGGGAATGAAATCAATTTGGTACATGATACCTCTATTGGGTGGTAATCCATTAGGTATCTCTTCTGGGAATACGTCTCCAAATTCCTACGACAAATCAATAGCCAAATTAGGGAGGGAATTGTGAGTTTCATCAAGTTTTAGGAATGGCTCTTTGTACATAATCAACAAGGGTTGTTGATTTCCCTTCACTGCTCTCTCTACTTCCTCTCTTTTAGCATAAAAACTCATTTTTTTCTTCTCCTCTCTCTCCTTTCTTTTTTAGTTTCTTCCTCATTATTCTTTTCATCCCCCCTCTGTCCCCACTTAAATCTTTTCTCTCACTTTACTTTTCTCTCTTCTTCTCCTACTCTTCATCTTCTTCTTTTTTGAGTTTCATTTAATCTTTGTAAACCTCCTCCGGACTAAATGGCAACAAGACAACCTGTTTCCTCATTCATATGAAAGCTATACCTATTTTTCCTTCCATCATGCATAGCCCTCCTATCAAATTGTCAATGTCTTCCTAGTAGGATGTGGGGTGGCTTGTATAGGGACTACGCCATACAACACTTGATCATTGTATGTCTTTATATTAAAATTAATGAGGACTTGTTTGGTCACCTTTGTCTCTCCATGTTCATTCAACCATTGTAGCCTTTAAGGATTAGGATGCCTCATTTTGGTAACCCCAATTTATCCACCATGGTTGAACTTGCCACATTGGTACAAATTCCCCCATCAATAATCACACTACACACCTTATCCCCCACAAGGCACCTAGTATGAAAAATATTTTCCCTTTGTTCTCCCTTGTCACTAACTTAACTTGAATATTGAGGACTCTCATAGTAACCAAGGATTTTGGCGGACTAACAACCCCTTCTACCTCCGCATCACTTTCACTCTCACTGTGCTCAACTTCCTCCTTGTCATCCTCTGAAAACCACTCTCCATCTCAAATAACGATCACTCTTTCATTAGGAGAATCTCTAGAATAATGTCTCCTCCCTTGGCATTTAAAACAAACTAGTTGTATTACCTTTGTGATGTATGGGAAGGAAAAGCATAAATAAGTAAAAACACAAAGAAAATGGACAAATAGAGCAACATAAACAATGTAAGGAAGAATTAAAATATATAAAGAAAGGATATTGTTAGATGAGATTGTCACGCTCTTACAAATTTTAGAAAACTTCCTTGTATACAACATTTTTTGTTGATCTTATTAGTTTAGCATCTGTCACAAATTAATATTTTTAGTCACTCTAGATATTACTATATATAACTGTCCATGCGTAAACACTAGTCTTCTTATTAGTTTAGCACTAGTCTTTTTGCGAAATGGTTCGAACACCTGCCATCCCACTTGCAGGGAGAATTTTTTCAAGCTAAACCGCATAGACCATGCATCATAAATTCTTTGACAATAGCATGGTAGAATGAATCAGTTCTTTCATCTCAAATCTTAGCTGAAATAATTTTATCGATATCATCTGAGCTCAAATTAGTTGGATATCCTTCAAGAAAAAACAGTATATGAGTATGAGGCAAGCCATGTTTTTGAAACTCAATTGTGTACATTGCTGTGGAAATGGAATAGTTATTAACTTTTAACCATTATTAGAATAACTATTTGTACAAAAGAAATTGGAATTGCATATAATATTAGTAAACATTATATAAAGGTTCACACTTAAAGAAAATATTAAACGGACCTGATCTAACTTTTCCAAAAACTTTGTTTTGCCTTAAGTCTTTCATGAGGTCCAAATTCATCTTGAAAACCTTGCATGCAATATCAGGTCTGTCTTTGATCCTTAATCCTCTGCTTTGAACATATCGAATAACCTCCGACCATTTTGGATTGCAGGTAAATGTTATAAATAGATTTGGATATCTATAAAATCTGCACGTGGCCATAGCATCTTCATAATTTTGGATCATCCATCAAGCACCACTGATAAATGTAGCGGAAACAAAATACTCACGAATACTAAGAGTAGCACGACCACATTCTGAATTTGAATTCGATGAATTCAGTGAAACATCTATGTATCCATTTTTCCCATTTTAAAAAAGCAATGGATACTACAATGGTAAGTATAATAGATGTAGCTCAATGATCCTTTCTAGTTGGCCATTGAGTGGTTCGACAATTATGTCCCCGACTACCCTATTGAGTTTCAAAATCACCACTGGCCCTCTCGTTATCATTTTCTGGCAAGTTATAGTGTCGGTCAGCTGAGCTAGACAGATGATCATTTATTCCAGGTCGACAGGATAAATCTATCCTCACATTTATAATTTTCTCTGTGCGCATCTTATCACACGCAGATCAGAGTTGCTTCACCAGACCATTGTGATTGTCCAACATGTCTTTTAAATCATGAATGATATCATAAAAAAACTGCGAATTTTTTGAATCAAGCCCACATAAAAAAGAAAGATGAAAACAAATAAGACAAACATGAACATCAAATAAGGTGACAAAAATTCATACAATGGTTCGGGTTAGAATTCATTACTCAACAGCTCGTTTTCGATCGTCAACCTCTGATGCAGGATCTGTAATATAAAGTTGGGCGAAACATGGTTCAACTCCCTATGCAGTAGTAAACTACCAATTCGGTGACATATTTGCAACTCTTTAAACAGATGCGGAGGATCTTCGATTAGAGGAATACTAATCTTGCTATGCATACAATATAGTGAGAATTTTGGGTCTCTACACTTTCTATAGCGCTTATCAACTCATTCCTCAAACCAAAACAAGGTTGAGCAATAATGGCAAGTATAGGAGGGATTACCAAGATCCATATATTCTACATAAGCAAAACATAATTATATCATTGCGATATACTTGTTTTGACATATATTAGCAACATGACATATATTAGCAACATAATAAACACTATTAAGAAAATTGACTCAACAGTGTGTCAAAAAAAAAATCACAAACTAAACAAATCTTTATGAAGCAAATTTACTAAAAATAGAATAACTGATATCTTACAATCATGTGTAGAACAAATTCATTTGAAAAATTAACAACACATGTAAGAAGATATTTTATAATGGCGATGGACCAAATATTACTCTTACTATTGTCTAAGTTGGTCAATTTCAACTATTACATATTTAATGTAGGAATAAGAAGTTAACCCTTAATATTTTTGAAAAATAACTAAATGAAATGTTTTTTAAAAATTTCACAAGCATTAATTTTGTAATGCACTGAGGAAAATTAAGATATAGGGCCACACCATATAGTTTTTATAAATGTAACCTTTTTTATTGTTTATGTGTGGATAATTTTTCTGTACGAGTTTTTGAATTCTTTTGCTTATCGATTTCAAGACATTATTTTTTTGCCGGAGAAGTTAAGTTTCTATGTATAACTCTAAGAAACAATGTTACTTTTTAATTATATATAAATTTTCATATGCGTGATTTTTTTTATCTAAACGTCTCTCTATTAAATACTTAGAGCAATTAGAATCTTTTTTAATTTTCTGTAGATTATTTATACTAAATAGTTACACATATAAAACTGTTAGAACTTTATTTCATTAATTAGTAAAACAAATGAAATAAAAAATCACATACCAAACAACAATTAAAAAAAAGAACATAAAATATACAATAAATAAACGAATAGTCCCACCATGTTGTGTCCAAAAAATGACATCCGAAAAAAGTGGCAAATATCAGTGGGCCAAAATCAAACCCTGTAGACAAAATAGTGCATGGCACATCATACCCAACAAATGCCCTTTCCTTCTAAAGCCCAGCAAGGGCCCAAAATAGTACCATACATAATAACATTCAGCCTTTTTATTTTTCAGCGCGGGAACGGCCCAAAATATAAGGAAAACATCATAAAATTTGGCCCTTTAATTCTAAGCCCAGCAATGGGTCTGCAAACCCTAGTCGTGACTATAAAAGAGGAAAATATGAACCCTAATTAACAAATCCTCTAACCCGAACCCTAACCCCAACTGCTGTTGTGGCAGCGGCAGCGAACCTTCTGACACTCCTTCCTAGCCGTCCATTTTGAACATTCTAGTAAGTGTAGCAGCCCACAAAATCTCACCATCATTATATCTATCAAAACCATAGTTATCAAATCAGGCTCGGACATTGAACCAGCCTAAGACCTAGGTCATTGGTTCACTGGTTCAACCAGTGACTCAGCGATCGAACCGACTGGTTAATTCCGATAAACTCGTTGAATTATTTTTGACAAATATAGCATGAATAATTGTCATTAGTGTCAATTATACTATAATTTTTTAATTAAATATCATTACACAACTAAAGATGAAACCAATAAATATTTTTTTACTAATAAAAACATTGTCATGTGATCTAAACACCAACAAAAAAAGACTTCATAAATGTTTAAAACAACGATGTGGCAATATGAATTAAAAACAATACCAACTAGGAATTAAAAATAATACTTCATCGTTGTCTCAACGATGTGGCAATATGAAGAGGAGAAGAAACGGACCTTGAATTGGAATTTTTGGCTTGTGATTGTTTTTTTTTTCCTTTTGGATCGGTAGGCTTGTGAATTGTTATCGTTGGATGGCTAGACTACAATGAGAGAACGACGATGAAAAAGAGAAGTGAGATTAGGTGAAAAATATAGGTTAAAAGATGTCAAGTTCTAAATTCGCTTGATGTGCAATAACCCGAGCGGTTCTAGGGTTTTTGGGTCACTGGTCCTTTGTGAAACTCGATGGGTTAGCCGGTTCAATTTTGGTTCAATTACATATTGTAAAACAATTGTTAACTAGACTGTACACTTGGCCGGGTCACCGGTTTTCCCGTCCGACTGGCCGGTCCGGTTCAGTTTTGATAACTATGATCAAAACCCAAGCACAAACCATACATTGAAGTAGTCATGAATCCAACATCATTTGGATTGACGGACGCTGAATCCAATGGGCCAAAAGTATACACATCCGGTAAATCTGATCTGGAAAAATGCTGTGGAAATGAAAGCTAAGTTGATTCTCTATACATCTCATTGGTTTACATCTTTGACCAATTATATGAAATTATTTTAATTTTTTTTCTTCTCGGTCGCAGTACGCTAATTCGTAGATCTAGTTCCCTAATATTGGAGTCGCGTGTTCGGTGCTTTATGTTTAATGGAGACAAATCAAGTCGTTCAACTGTATATGACACAAAGATAAGTTTATACTCTGTCAATCTCACTTTTCTTCTCATCTTTTTTTCCTTTTGCGTTGATCTGTAAAATTCCAAAAGTAGTAGTGTTTTTCTTGAGATTTATGTTACCTATTATGTAGCTATTTTCTACTTTCGCTTATGTCTTGTTCTTACGTTTTTGTTTCTAGAGCCTGCGTTGATTTTAGGCCTATCAATTTGGCTTGTATTGGCCGAGGTCCTATTTTTGGATCTCATTTGATCCATGCCCTTCTATGATCTAGTTTGGGCTTCTGTGTGTGGGGAAGGTTTGTTTCGTTTTGGACCCATAGTCCGTGGGTCGAGTCTAATTTCCTTCTTATGTATTGGATCCATTGTCTATGGGACGAGTCATGTAATTGCTTCTATTTCAATGAAATCTTCCTGTTTGTTTAAAAAAAAATTAGATTTAGAATTGCTTCTTTTTATCGGTTTTATGTTTCTGGTCGTTAACGAAATTGCTTCCATATTTTATGCGTAGGGAATTATAACTATTATCTAAATGTATTTTCGAAATTGCTTCTCGATTTTGCATATATTTTCTATTGTCTGGTATTCCCTTTAAGAATGGATTAAGGTGTATAAAAGACGTTAAGAACTAACCTCTAAAAGAAGAATTTTTAAGGCCAACATTTTGACTGCGTTGTGCAGCACGACAAGCACTTTCAATTTGTTTCTTTGGAATGCCAGTTATTATCTTCTTCCTTTTTTTTTTTTTTTTGGTTCTGCATTAGCTATTAGTGGTGTGTCTGGAAAATATATTACACTGAAGTTGGGTGTGTTAAACAAGATAAATAGGTTAAAACATTGTTTATTAGATAAATAAGTTTTTTCCAGATTATCATGCTTCCTTGACTTGGAATTTGTTTACAATTTCTTTGTCATTTTGTTTTGGATTAATTCATGATGCTAACTCCTTTGTCTAAGCTCTCTTTAGTATTTACCGTAGACCTTTTGATGCTAAGTAAATGTACTATAAGTAAACAGTAGTTATCAAAGAAACTCATTTTTTGACATCCTCAATGACTTCTTCTCACCTTTGTTTGCCTAATATTTTTTGTTTTTCTAAAATCAAGGCAGTTGCCTAATCAAAGGAGTTGCCTAATTTTGTCTCTCAACTTTGTTTACATGGTTTTACAATTCAGTTGAATTTATTTTTTTTTACCGGTTTGAGTAGGCAAAAAATCTAAGCAGATCTTCTGTGTCTTTGTTTACATGCTTTAGCATTTTCACAAAACTTAGTTAATTTTTTCCCCCCGGTTCCAGTAGGCTTAAATTCCAAACAGTTGCATCAGTTTCGACTGTTCCTCTGTATATCTACTTCGTCTAAATGCGAGATCGGAAGAGCTGAATTTTTTTTTTTTTAAATTTTTTCTCCGTTCCAGTGGGCTGAAAATCAAAGTAGTTGCCTAATTTTTGATTTTTCGTCTGTCTATTTGCTGTGTTTAAATGTTTGACTAGTTAGTTGAAATTCTTTTAATTTTTTTTCTTGGTTCCAGTATGCTCAAGACCATAGTAGTTGCCCAGTTTCCGAAATGCCTATTAAAGTTTTGCAATGGATATGGGCACAAACACAGAAAGTCGGATAAGCTTTTGTAATGGGAAGGAGTCACTTTGTGTAAAACTGCATTTTATTTTTCTTACGCATTTAGTGTTTCAGTAATGTGTATAGGTTTGCCCATTATAATATCCGGACCAATAAATATATATCATAAAGTTTTGTGATGTCTATTTTAATTATCGTTTTGGATGGTCCGGACATAAATTTTGTAAAACTAAATGATGTGTTACAGAGCAAAGCATGTGGATATGGTGGCTAGTCTAAGGTAATTCACTTCTGAAAATGTTTTCCAATTTAATTTTTTTTTTAACGTTGTGTGCTAAGCAGTTTTATAAGCTCTAACAATGGTTATTTGTGTACTTCAACAGATAAATTTCAGAACCCACGTGGCCACACCTCCTGATTACTTTACACAGGTGGCTATTGACCAAATCCCGGTGAGACACAAAGTTTAAAATATTTTTTTCTGATAAACAAGTTAATTTGCATATTTTTGTATTATGAATATTTCCCATTAGTTTATTACGACTCATGGTTTTGAAGTTTGTATCTGAATAGTTGGTAATGCATAATTAAAATTCAATAATATTTATAATAAGTTAAACATTGTTAAAAATTTCTAACAAGTTAGGTAAACATTCTTAAATATTTCGAATAAGTTAGAAAAAATCCTTAATCAATAAGTTAGTTAAACAATATTAAGTTAGTTGAATTAAATCAAATTACATCTTAAAAAGCAATTAGTCAAATTAGGATAGAGTTAGATTTGAAGAAAAGCAAATTAAAATAACCTTGTGTTGAGTATGGTTATGTTGCATGAAGAAATTAAACGTACATTACAAAAATAATGCAAAAGTAAATATTTGTAGCAAGCATGTGCTAGAAGCCAACCCAATGGATAATAGTGTTAAGAAGTAGTGTTAATAACTTAGTTCCAAATTAGTCAAAACTTTAAATATTTATAAGTTCTCCACTACTAATCTTCTGTTTTTAAACATTCTTACAATTTACATTCTTAAACTGATTCTTAAACATTCATAAATTAATTCTAAAAAATATTCTTAAAAGTACACTGCTGTTTTATGAATCTTGCACATTAGTGTATTATGAATCGTGGTTATGTAGTTTGTATCTGAATAGTTAGTGATGCATAGTTTAAATACTTAAATATTTCTAATAAGTTAAACATTCTTAAAAATTTCAAATAAGTTAAGGTAAACATTCTTAAACATTTCTAATAAGTTAGTAAAACATCCTTAATCAGTTTGTTAACTAAACATTATTAAGTTAGTTTAATTTAATCAAGTTACATGTGAGAAAGCTATCAGTCAAATTAGGATAAAGTTAGATTCGAATAAAAGCAAATTAAAATAACCTTGTGTTGAGTAGTTACGTGGGAGGAGGAAATTAAACATGATTACAAAAATAATAAAGAAATAAATATTTCTAATAAGCATGCCCTGAAAGCCAACCCAATATATAATAGTGTTAATAAGTAGTGTTAGTAACATACTTCCAAATTAGTTAAACATTCTTAAACATTTGTTTTTAAACATTCTTAAAATTTAGGTTCTTAAACTGATTCTTAATTTTCATAAACTAATTCTAAAACATTCTTAAAACCACACTGCTATTTTTCTGCTCTTCTAATTATAATATAAGTTAATTTTTGATAACCAAGTTATGTAATTAATAATACACCACTAAGTACTGATAATAACTTAATAACTTGAATTCTACCATAACAATGACTAATAACTGTACAAAATATGTTAGTTGAGTAGATAATACCTAGAGATGAAAAAGGAGACACAGACAGCCTATTATCTTGGCATATAATAATATAGTGTCTTAGTTGAATGACTTGAAATTATAAAACAAAAGCTGGAATATAGTACTCACATAATAAAAAGACATTAGGAGATACAATGTAGTAACCTGGTGTTCCTAGATTGGAAACAAATAAGGTATTTCTGTTCATTATAGACTCCAACTGTAGAGCAAAGGGCAAATAACTGATTGTCCTGTTGCTCAAGACATGTTTCCCGGAGTTTAGCCTTTGTATATTAGTCATTTTCCTCAATGCTGGTTCTCCCAGTCCAGCCACATTGTGCACTTTACAAACCAATCAGTAGCAAAAAAAAAAAAAAAAACATTAATAGGTGGCATCTAAATTATTTAATTGAAAATAATTTAAGTACACTAACTTGGCGTCCAAAATTAGCTTTCACATCTCTTACACTTTGTTATATCACTCAGTGGCATTACTGAGTTTTCATTTTGAACTGTTGCAATTTGTGTTGCTTGTCTTACATGGTGCCCCTTTCTAATTTGTAGGTTTCCTACACAAACACAGTTATATGATGGGTTTCCATGGTCAGTAAGACCATGGAGATCAGGTACTTTCTGTCCACTTAAGAAATTTTGGTTACTAACAAAAAAGGTAGCTAATATAGAATGCTTAAGCTTCCGCACCTTATGTGCAGTGTTTTTATCTGAACATATTGTTCAGACGAAAAACACTTATTTTAGCAGGTGATAAAAATGGCGAAACAAATAAATGGTGACAAAAAAAAAGTAGTAGGAAAAATAAACCTATCAAGATAGGTTGATTGTTTTGCTTGTTGGCAGTTTCTTTGCAGTCCGCCTTCTTTTGGTATGGCCGCCTTCTTTTGGTCTGGGAAATGTTTATTATCTGCATCTTTATGCAAACATCTGCTTGTTTACTCCTAAATGGCTATGGTGTGGCAGAAAGGAGCAAAATAGTTGATTCTGAATATGGTGTGTGAATGGCAGAGAAATCTACTTAAGGAGTTAGGGTTGTACTCTTTTGCATAAGAAGTAGGAAATGCTGTAGGGAGACATAACTGACACGCCCCACCCCTAGTATCTCTAACTTACTAGAAGTGTGACGTGCGCCGACGATAAATTCCAACTAAAAGCTAGAATTTACCGTTAGGGTCATGTACATTCTAATTATTCTAGAAAAATTTCAATAGCATCTCCCTTGTTTTATTAACCAAACCCAACATGTATACTCCCCAACACCAACTCCAATCATCTACACATTAAAACATCACAACCTACTAATCTTCTCATTATAAGTAATACCACCTCATAATTGGAGAAATATACTAAACTGGGTATGATTCACATGAGAAAACTCAATATATATTGATAAGCTTAATCCTATCAAAGCCTCTCATTCATGTTATCCACAAAGCAATAACAATTCCTATATGGTGGCTTGAAATCTTGAAATAGCAAGTTCGACCATAATGTGTTACTCAAACTCCAATTGCTACCTGAGAAGAAAATCATTTAAGAAACAAATGAGCTACTAGCCCAGTGAGTAGAGCTTTTAAAATAAACATGTCTTGAGAAGTCCAAATATATCTTCTCCAAAAATCACGTATAAAATGAATAAGTCAATTCATGGACTTTCTTAACTTGAAACTGAAATCTCAGCATAACATTGGCGTTAATAAAATCATTCATGTAGGAACACATTATAAACATCATTTCATTAATATTCGTCATAAAGTTCACTTGGAAAACATCATAAACATCATTTCATTTCAAGATCGTCATAGAATTTTCCCCAAAAAGTATTCAACGTATCATGATCATAATATCATATCATACGCGCGTAGACGGTAAGCTTGGGCCATAGGTACCTTATGACCCCTTTGCCCTAGGCGGCACAATTAAACAGCTTGAGCCATAGCTAGACGTAGGCCCCTTCGCCGGGCGGTGTTCATTGGGTCAGCTTGAGTCATAGGCCCCTTCGCCCGTAGGCGGCATGATCATAAACATAGGATACAAACTGGGAGGATTTTCATACATCATAAATCATATTTTAACTCAAACATTCTTTAAATCATGAAACAACATCTCATACAAACATTCACATGAACTTTTCTGAAAAAGTATGTCAACTTTTATAAACTTTCATAGAAATACATCATCATCGTAAAAAGTTACAAGTTCATGTGAAATCAAAGCATACTTCAATTTTCATTTAAAAAGAAAAGAAGAGGAAATATTCCACTCACCAGCTAAGCAGCATCCTTTCGTTTTTCACTTCCTTTTAGTCCTTAACATTTCCTGTAACATTACATAAATTATATTTAACATTCAAATTCCTTTCTAATGCACTTCTTCTATCTTAAGTACTCACACTTTTACATATTTTCAAGTATAGTTTCATTTTCCACATTTTCCCCTTTTCCACTTGTTTCTTTCCATTCAAAGAAATAAGATTCAAGTAGATATTTTTCTAAATCCTTCATTAGGCATATTGCTAACCACAATTTATATCCTTTCTTAATTTCACCCAATTCCTCAATCACCATGACATTATTCCAATAGGTCATAA
Source organism: Nyctanthes arbor-tristis (assembly GCA_963692815.1). Classification (NCBI taxonomy): domain Eukaryota; kingdom Viridiplantae; phylum Streptophyta; class Magnoliopsida; order Lamiales; family Oleaceae; genus Nyctanthes; species Nyctanthes arbor-tristis. The sequence continues at coordinate 28,577 of CAVNYN010234333.1, forward strand.
AACTAACTTATTGAGTCAAGACTTAATTCAACTTTTCAAAAAGGATTGTTAAGTTTTCCCTGTTTCAGCAATGCCCATTCAAAACCATTTTAAAATCACAAATGGTGTCATATGCTTATGAAATTCTACTAAGAGGTAGAAAACTCATATAAGTTCATCATATATGAAATTGAGCCCCAGAAAACTACCTTGGCTATACCAAAGTGTTTTTCAACCTCCTAGAAATTCTATTCTCGGGTAAACACTGACCAACCTGACAAAATATGTCATAAAAACTTCTACCGGTCTCCAAATGGTGTCATTTTAATTTTGAATGATAGACAACTCATAAGAGATTATTTTCCAACTTGTATCTTGTTAAAATTCCACCTATACTATCATTTATGACCTTTTAAAGTTCAAAGTTGATCCCATGCATAAAGTCATCTCATTAAATTCATACATGCATGCTTGGCTTGCTAAATTTCATATTAATCTCTTATGCTTCCATCAATGACTTCACTAGGAAAATCTCATACCAATCATACACTCCAAAAAAGCTAAATACATGTAACTTATACCTACCAATTCATTATTTTCCCCCTTTTCTCTAATCCATATTTACACACTTGATTCCATAAAATCACATGAACTTCGTAACATTCCATTTAGCTCCAATTCACCATTCCATTTCAATTAAATTCATGAATACTAAGATTATAAGTCAAATACTCAATTTCCTGAGAATTTCCATCTTAATAGCCCCAATAACACTTCCATTAAAAATTTTCAGCTTTAATTCCCTTTCAAAACTATGATTTCATACACTATATAATTCTTTTCTAATGTTCACATAAATTCCAATTTCATGTCTAAGATTTATTACATACCATTTAAACCAATAAAAAACCAAATCAAAATCAACTATTCAATTCTCTAAATATTTCTCTAAATCAACCTCAAAACTCTAAACCCGAAATCTCATGCCATTTACATGCTTCAAGAAATTCAAAGAAATCTAACTCATATCAACAAACTCAACATTTCCCCCTTTAGGATTTATTATTTCGAGCTATATATATCAAAAACCCCAAATCAACATTACATGGAATTAAAGCTCTACTTTAACTTACCTCTTGAACCGAGCTACCATAAAAGGCCAACTTGATCAAGAATTCCCTTCCAAAAATTCATAGCTACCTTCCTCTTTTTTTTCATGGCTTGATGCCTCATCACCCGAAGCCCTCTCGGTTTCTCTCTGCCTCTCTCTTCAATTCTAGATTCATCCCGATTCCCCCACTCAAAACCAATTTGATATTTTGCATTTATATTGTCATATTTGTTCATTAAACCACCAACTTCCAGTTTTACTTCATTTAGGTCTTTAACTTCATGCAATAATTCATTTAATCCATCAAGTCATAATATAATTCCATACAAAACCCAATTTATTTAATTACTTAAATGGTAACTACAAAAATTAAATTTATACATTTTGGTCCAATTTTGATATTGGCTTAACATATTACACCTTTGACTTTACTAGGTAAAGATTGAACTTGAAAATAACGAAGCGGGTCGTCACAATAACACTGCCCAAGTTGGCACAGTCAGTGAAGAGTCACAAGTTTTATTTCCCCCTCCAATATAGTAAACATGCCAGAATTATTACGCATTGCCTGAGTTTAATAGGTCTCCTCTGCTATGCCCACTTTTTTGCGGAGAAAACAAGGAAAAAAAAAAGTTGGTATCTGACAATAACGATTAACCCATTTTCTTGGTAAATCTATTGGGATGGCATAGGTTTAAATAGGCAGTCGTGTGCTATGTTTAAAGAAATTAAAAAATTGCCTTCTTAGTTTTTGAAGATTGGCTGTCAGAGAAAAAGACAGTAGCAGCTGAGATCTTCTCAGTTAACGTGGAAATAGGAAATTTTTTTTTTTTTTTTTAGGAAATCAAACATGCAAATTGTTTTAGTAGATAAGTAATAAATGTGATTGGTTGTACAGTCTTGAGCCTTTTTCTCATAACCCATGTAGTTACTTATTAAATTATCATTTAATTTGAACTAGTTTACCTAATAATTACTAATTCTTCTTAAAATTACCTGTAATATGTGATTAATCTGATTAGTTTAAAAATTAAGAAATTATTTTAATTGTGAGTAATTCAATAAGTCTAATTATATAATATTTATTAGTTAATCAAGTAATTTAATCTTAATAAAGTCTAATTATTTAATATATATTAGTTTATAAATAATTATCTATTACCTATTAATTAATTTATTAATCTTTTCTTTTTTTAGTATACTAAGGTTTACCTCAATAAACTAATGTTACTTATTAATTTATCAATTGAAATTGAAATAATTTAATAATAGTTACTAATTCTTCTTAAAATTATCTGTAATAATGTGATGAACATGATTAATTTAAAAATGAATAGAGTTTGTTTAATTGTCAGTAAATTTGTAAGTGTAATTATTTAATATTTATTAGTTTATCGGTAATTTAATCTTATTAGTATATAAGTCTGCTCAATATTATTATTAATGTTTGAAATTTTTTCTTTTTTTTTTTTTGAAAAGATGGACTTTCATTCATAACTAGAAGTTCTCACAAATAGAGAAATGAAAAAAGACAGACCCTCGAACCACTGATAAGTCAACGGTGACCGAATCGCAAAAGACGCCAACCTATGAGCTACAACGTTAGAGGCACGAGGGATGTATTTACATGAAGAGCAATTAAGAGCAAGGCACAATTGCTCAATCTGTCTGAATATAGGAGCTAAGGTTCCATGACTCGACGGATTCCTCAAGCCAGTGATAACCCGAGTTGCATCCACTTTAGCTTCCCTAAGCATTATCTCCTTCTGTTCTATTAAGGCCAAGCCATAGCGGAGTTCCATAGCTTCAGCCATTTCCACCGTGAATTCCCCAACCATCTATACCGCAAACGCTCCAATCATACACTCATTACAAGGAATATGCCTAATAGTAGCGACTCGCGTCGTCACAAAATGTGTACTTGTCGCCGTAAATGTGTGATAGTAGTGACAAAGTCGCCTGCAAATGACTCGGCTAAAAACTCGTGGTAGTAGATCTATAGCGGCGACTCGTGTTGCCGCAATCTAAGAGCCACCTAATAGAAGTGACACAGTCGTGGCTGTATGATCGATGGGTTTCGGTCACTAAAAAAAAATTTAACCCGACCTGACCCCCCACCCAGCCTCATAGCCCGGTCCTTTTCCATCCATATTTAATTAAATATTATTTGCCTATGTGAGGAGTCGAACCCAGACCTTAAATGCAAAGACATGGTAGTTCATTAACTGGACTAGCTTGACTTTTGGTTATTACCTTGCTTTTATAATATATATTATATAGATTATTATAACTATAGCGACGAATATCTTCCCTATAACAATAATTTTCCGTCACTAAACACAAGAACAATGACGAGAAATTTTCCCGCCAATCATATAAAGACAATATATATGGGTCGTCGTTTTAGATCAAGAAATATAGCGACGACTTTTACACGTCGCCTCTATAGATACTAATATACAGCGGCAACATCACTTGTCGTCTCTGTAGACACATCCTATAACGACGATATTATGGTGTCGCTGGTATAGGGTGATGACTGCTGCGGCGACTTAAAATCGCTGCTGTAGCTAATGTTATAGCAACGACATCTGACGTCATCGCAAAATATCGCCGCTATAGCTCCTGTTTCTTGTAGTGACTGTTCTTCATTCCAAATAACACCTCCCAACCCTATCTTGTTTGGCTGCACGGCTGCATCAGTTTCCAATGAAAATCCAGCATTCCTAAATCTCCTTCCATGCCAAATACAGTCCACTGCGACCTCCACAGCTGCTGGACGTTGCACTTCAATCGATTTATGGTACACATGAAGATATTCCAAACAGCCGTGACTAACAAACTCAACCAGCAGAACACTTCTCCTATGAAAAATCGTATTTCGATCCTTCCAAAGAGCCCGCATCAACATGTAAAATCTTCAATCTAGACCCTACTACGTTCATCAAGAATGAGCAGTAGACCATGATGGAACTCCCATCGAGCAAGAGGCTGAATTTCCTCCCAAAACCCAATTTCCTTCCATTCTGCCCTACTACGTTCACACAGATAGAAGACATGATGATTGGTTTCCAATTGCCCACAACAACTGCAAACAAACTTACCCCAAACATGGTGCTTCTCCAGATTTTCTAGATCGGAAGAGCACAATGCATTAAACGCCATGCAAAAAGACAAACTTTGGGTGGGATTTGAAGATTCCATAACGTCTTCCATGCCTTTGTACTTCAATGGGAACTTGAAGCCTCTTCAATCTCCTCTCTTGCCACAAGCATATGAAATCCATTCTTAACAGTGAACTCCCCCGATCGAATGAAGTGCCAAATCAAAGTGTCACTCTTTTGACTATCTCCTAACGGAATAGACAAGATTGAATCCGCATCAATAGGCCAGAATACTTCTCGGATCAAAGGCTTATTCCACTGCCCCACTAGATCGTTTACCCTCACCAATCCCTCCAAAGGCAGAGAAATAGGCTTAAAAATATTGGGACAAGGCAGCCACGGGTCTTCATAAATGTTAACATTCATCCCTGATCCCACTCTCCACCTAACTCCCATTCAAATCACCTCCAAACCCCAGAGCAAGCTTTTCCAAAGGTAAGAAGAACCAACCCTGTCTTGTGTATGTGGTAAATCACAATGGGAAAAGTATTTATATTTCAGAATAACACCCGACAAAGAATCGGGGGCTTGAGCAATCCTCCATACTTGCTTTGCAACAAGAGCTTTGTTAAAATACCATATGTCCGGAAAGCCGAGGCCACCAAATTGCTTAGGAACACACAGCTTCTTCCATTGAATCCAAGCCATACGTTTTTGATCGCCTTTCGTGCCCCATCAAAACATCAATATAAGGCTTCGGAGGTCATCATAGACAGAATTAGGAAGTTTGAACAAACTCATGATAAAGGTCGGAATTGATGTGCCACCGATTTTATCAATATCTCCTTCCCAGCGCCAGACAATAGATCATTCCTCCATCCCTTTTCATTCCTCCATCTCCTTTATCTTTTTCCACATTCGCTTCCTGATAAAAGTAAAGGTTTTCTTCTTATTTCTCCCAACCATTGACGGAAGTCCCAGGTATGAATCATGAGAACAACTGTGTTGCATTCCAAGAGTTCCAAGAATGGTATTCCACATCTCCTGTAATGTATTAGAGAGAAAAAGATGATGGCAATTTTGCAAGTATTGATTATCTGACTCGAAGCCCGACCATAGAGAAGTAGTATGCGATTAATCTCTTGAGCATTCTCTTATTCGGCCCGAGAGAAAATAATGGAGTCATCCGCAAAAAGCAGATGGCTAATGCTCGGGCGGCCTATCCAGTTACATTGTACCCCTATCAGCCGTCCTGTCACCTCTGCCTCCTTAAGGATACTTGAGGAACCTTCGGCACATAGAATAAACAAGTATGGAGGCAAGGAGCAACCTTGTCTCAGCCCTCTAGAAGGTATAACTGATCCCATATATTCACCTCCAAGACGAAAGGTGAAAGAAGCAGACGAAATACGATCATAAATCAAGCTCACTATGCGCCTTGGGAACAACGTACGACGCTTAATATGACAAAGATAACTCCACTCAACTCTATTGTATGCTTTGTTCATATCTAGTTTAACTGCCATGGACCCTACTCTACAATTCCTAGTACATAAAATTGATGCATTAACTCAAAAGCTATAATGGCATTATTGGTAATGAGTCCACCTGGCACCTTCTTCAACCGGTTTACAATTGACTTGGAAATGATCTTGTTCAATGTATTGCACAAGCTAATGGGCCGGTACTCTCTAAGCTCTCCGGGTTCTTCTTCTTAGGAATCAAAACCACTCCAGTTTTATTGATAGCTCTAACTGACTTCCCTTCATTGAGGACTTTCAAACAAGCTTTAACTACTTCATCTTTCACAAGAGGCCAATGAGTTTGATAAAAAAACAGTATGAAATCCATCAATGCACGGGGTCTTGCGCGTCCTTAATCCAAACACAGACTTGGTAAACTCTTGTTCATCAAAAGGTTGTCCCAAAATGTCAAGTGCTTCAGCCGACACTTGGGAATTTATTCCACTGGTGGCAGCTTGTAATTCGGCTTCAGTAGGCCCTCCACTGCGAAACAACTCCCCAAAGTATTCTTCAATATGCCGAGCCCCAATATCCACTGACCGTCCCTTTTCCTGAGACGATGAATCAAATTTGCTTTGAAGCTCCGAGTTGCCCGAGTATGGAAAAACCTTGTACTCTTATCCGTACGCTTCAGCCATTCGACACGGGATCTCTGACACAAAAAATCTCCCTCCCTAACTTCAGGCCGCTCCACCTCTTTTTCAAGATTTTTAATCGCATACATATTATTCCTGGGGGAACTAGTTTCATATAGCAAGCCACCCCAGACTTTAGCATCTCAGCCTTCGTTTATACCCATCCATGCACTGACCAATGCTTGAAAAAGGATCATCATCATCTTCAGTAGGCTGCCTCCGCCCCCATGCATTTTCAACAACACTGCCATACCCTTTTTCTCGGAGCCAAAAGGGTTCAAAATGAAATCCAACACCCAGAGGTTGGGAGTCTGGCCCCCCATTACACTACAAGAAGTAGGGCATATTGGGGCGCCTAAACTCGCTGCTATAGGATCCGAAATCGCTCTAGAAACACTATTGGCACGACAAAGTCGTTGCTCATGGGTCGTCTCTACTGGACCGCTGCATTAGATAAATTGACGCGACAAGGTCGCGGCTATAGA